>NW_026471439.1:0-11318 GCF_026875155.1 Cherax quadricarinatus | reverse complement strand
TGGGGACTGCCCATCATGCTGGGCCCCCCTTTTTGGACCCAGCGCATGTGCAGGGCTTTTTCTGATGGTTCTCTTCACTTTCAATTTATTTTACCCAACAAAAAACACTTAATTACATTTTCATGATACAATATAAGTTGAGAAAATTGCACAAAAATTTTCAAAGTGATGGTGGAACATCTGCAAAATCATTGTTTCGGTAATACTAGCCATGTACAGTTTTTTTTTGTACAATTTGAATTCACAAACAAAACTCTTATCTTACTTCAATTTTTTTTCATAGAAAATAATTACACTTAAATTACAGATTTTTTTAAAATTTTTTTTATATATATATTTTTATTATATTTATATATATATATATTATATTATATATATTTTTTATAAAATATATATATATTATTTTTATATATTATATATATTTTTATATTTTTATATATATACAGTACTAATAAAATATAGGGATTTTCCATCTTGCTGGTGGGGACCCTCATCTCGGGAAAGACAATAAACGTTCCTGGAAAACCCCAGGTTCTCCCAGGAGCTTTTTAAATATTTTTTCTTCCACCCCCTATATTTTTATTCTATGTGCATTTATTAATAAAAAATACTTTTTGCAAAAAAACAAAAACTAAACACAATGGAAATGTTTTTAAAGGTCAGAATTTTCTCCCTCCTCCAAACCCGGGCGTGACCCAAGTATGCAGCAACCATTTTCCCTCGGAGGCTATGCTGGGGCCCGGGAAACATAAAAAGTGGCCCCCTTGGGTCCCTGGTGGTGTCGTGAGTCTGGAACCCAATTCTTTAAGGGAAACGTGGGCTTTTTTCCCCAAATGATCCAAGGTCTTTTCCACTGGGCAATTGTTTCTATTGGCTTATGCCCGGACTTGCTGATCTTGTATTCTTCCCTGGGTAGCAGCTCCTCCCTGTCGCCCAAACAGTGGGGAGGTAGGTGTTAGCCGTGTGGACACCGGGTTTTAGTCCCAGCTAAGAGCTTGCCTTTTTCCCAAGGGTAGATGGTGACCCATCAGGGCGGTTTGCTGGGTTGTGGGTTTTGTTGGCTGTAGGTCGGGGTCCCTTCGGTTTTGGGCCCCAGCTGTAGAAAGGGTTTTCTCTTTATGATATCGTTGACTCATTGTGTTTTGCATGCTGCCCTTGGTTTTGGAACAGTAAGTTTATGACCTATTGGTCTGCTTGCGTTTTGCCGATTCAAAATATTCTGTGCGAATTGGGGGCGAAAGGGCGACCCGCGGGCATCCGAGGGTCTTAGGGTAGAGTCGTGCTCACATTGCCTATAGGGGGAAATTGTTTGTAGGAAACCCCAGGAGTGATGTGCACTCACAGTTGGGAAAAGGGCTTTCCTTATCTGATGTTCCAGCCCTGGCTTTTGGCAAGAAATTTTTCAGCGTCAGGCCTTCCCGTTGACTGTAACCCGTGCTGCACTAGGGTTTGATACTGCAGCAGAAAGGTCTCCCATTCAGGGGGTACTGGCATAGCTGGGTCCTGTTTTCCTGCTGGTCATGAGGTTATCAGGAAGAATTTTGTCTTATCAACTGTTTAGCTATGGAAGGGTGGGAAAAGGGGTAGAGCTTTGGGGAGGATTGTGTCTATACCCCCCCAAGCCTGACCGAAGTGAGGCTTTCAACATGTCCATCTTCAAGGGAAAGATTCAATACACTTCTGCTGGTTTTTAGGAGAGAGTCATATTCTTAAATTTTGGAAGTGAAGGCTGGGGAGATCTCAGAGAGTAGTTAAGTTTTGGGTTTGAAAGGCACTGGTAGTAGGTAGAAGGATCTGTGTGTCAATGTTTTTACCTGTTTCCATCGCCCGGAGGTCTGATTTTTTTTTTTTCTACTTTTGTCGGGGTTTTGGCCCCAAAGAGGGCCCAAAGGAGAGTGCTATGGTAGATCAATGGCTCGTGTCCTGGTAAAACGGCGCAAATATTTGGTCATCTGTTGATTGGGTTTTAAAAAAAATTTTCACATTTGGTGGGGTTCTGGAGGATTCTGTTGTACCGCTGGACATCATCCAGGAACCGATATTGAGCTCGCGGGAGAGTGCTTCAGTGATTCCTTGGGACGAACAGAACAGAAAGGGGGCGAGACTGCCCCCCTGTTGCACGTCACATGAGTCATTTCATTTTCCCCCAAACAATATTTTGGAAGCCCAACATCACGTTTATAAAGGGAAAAAGGGAAGGGAAGTTTTTGTAAATTCTTGGAAAACGTTTCCCCTTTGACGGGTTTAAAAGTTTTGGCAAAGCCCAATTTGCCCCAAGGTTTTTTTGGGAATTTTTTTTTGATATATACTCGTGCTGCAGGGGAGTGCTTCCCGCTGTTGAACACCAAAACCGGCGAGTTGGTTTCGCATTGCAGCAGCCTCTTGACTCCCCCTTTTTTTTCTTTTATATTATTATAATATATATATATATATATTATTTTATATTATTTTATATATTAATTTATATATATATATATAAATATATCGGCTGAAGGGATCGAGCCACAAACCCTTGGAACAGGTTTGGGCATGCTATCCCAAACTCACCACATGGACCAATACTTGGACCCAGCTTGCGCTCACGTTTGACCCCAAGGCAGCCAGATTTCAGGGGGGGGCTTACGCATTTCATTCTCCCTGCATGCATCAGCCTTACTGAGATTTTAAAAATGAAAGGGAAATTTCGCGAGAGCGGGCCCAAATATCACAAACACTGGCTGCCTTGGGTCAAAGCTACGCAAGCTGGACTCCAAAAGGATTGGTCCAGTGGGTGAGTTTGGTATAGCATGGTCCCTTTGTCCAAGGTTCGAGTTCCTTCAGCGGGGATCTTTTTTGTTTTATATTTCCCCTGGTTTGCGAATTTCCCTTGTTTTTAATATATATTTATAATATATTATATATATATATTTTTATATATATATATATATATATATATATATATATATATATTATTTTTATATATATAATTTTTGTTATATTTTTGATATATATGGGAAAAATTTGAAAATTAACAAGAACTTATTTAAAATTAAGCCCCTTCTATATTTTTCTTTTTTGCCAAATAAAAAATAATAATTTGTCCCAAAGGAAGATTAAAAATCTTACCCAAAAATTTTAATGGCCCAAATTCAAATTTAAATTTAAATAAAACAAAAATATTTTAGATAAGTTTTATAAAACCCAAAAATAAACAAACACAATGAAAATAAGCATGGAGAAGATTAGCGGAAGGAACAGTGCACACACCACACACACACACATGCAAAACCCCACACACACACACACAAACATACCACAACACACAACCACACAAACCAAATAACCACACCACACACATAGGTTGATAAAGTCACGGTTCGGGGGGTGACCTAGTAGCGACCAGTAAAGAGGTGGGTCAGGAGGTTTTATTCGACCCCCGCCCAACCCCAAAATGGTGAATTTCAAATAGGTGGTTTATCACCCCACACCACCAACACACAAACACACAAACACAAACACACCACACCACACACACACACAAAAACACACACACCCCCACAACCCCCACCAACCAACCCCCACACACACACCCACACACACACAAAACACACACAAAAACAACACACACCACACACAGGCAGTGTTTTTCTACCCCGGTAGTTTTTAGCAGTAAAAATACTTAGGAAACTAGGAAGTCCTCTCTCAATGTGAACAAGGAAATGAAATAACCCCCAACATCAAAAAGTAAATCCAGAAAGGGGAATAAGTGGAGGGTGCATAATTGGGGAAGATAAAGGGGACTAAATTTGTGCCTACCGACGGATCTTTCAACCCCACCCCCACAACCCCCCAAACCCCCCCCCCCATCACACACAAGGATAGACACACACACACACCCCACCAAACCCCACACAACACACACACACCACAACACACACACCAACACACGCACAACATACATAAAAAACAAATAATGCACCAAACACACACACACACACACAAAACACACACACACACACCACACACACACAAAACCCAAAACACAACCCCACACACCAAGACAAAAGTCAAGGGGCCAGGGGGATAGGGTGAGGAAAGAAGGTGGGAATCACAAGAAAGATAAGAGGTATGTGAGGACCCCCAAACGAGATTTAAAGGGAAAATTTACAGTAGGACAGGAAGGACTCTGGGGGGGCGACCGATGGGGACCAAAAAGGAAACCCAACAAGTGTTGGACAAAAATACATACAGATGAGGGGAGGTGAAAAAACTGCTAAGGGGGGCATCGATACCTCAAAGGCAATGGGCCCGGGCAAATCTCTCCGTGGGTCCTTAGAGAGGAGCGATATGTTGTGCATACCACTTACCACAATCTTCAACACTCCCCGGAAATGGGCAATACCCCGAGGTAGGAAGACGGCAAATGTAGTTCCCATTTTTTAAAAAAGGAGACAGAAAAGAGGCACAAACATAGATGTGTCATTGAAGTTATAGGGGAGGTGGTGGAGCACCCGGGAAGGAACAGGAGTATAAATTTCCAACAGCACGGATTTGGGGAAGGCAAATCCCGTGTCACAAAACCCTTTGGGTTTTATGATAAAATAAAAAAATAAGAAGAGAGAGAGGGGTGGGTTTATTGCATTTTTTGGGCTGCAAAGAAGGCTTTGACAAGTTCCTACAAGATTAGTGAAAAGCTTTTAGATCAGGCGCTTTAACAGGAAGGGGCCCGCAATGGTCAGAGAATACCGACGGGAGGCAACACGAGTCTGGTACGAAAAGATGTTCACGTGGGACCTGTGAGACGGGGGGGCCCCCAGGGGTCGGTCTAGACCAGTGCTATTTTTTTATATGTGAAGACATGCGGAAGGGTTAGGGGGTCAGAAGTGTCCCTGTTTTTCAGATGATGTGAAGTTAATGAGGAGAAATTTAAAATTTAGGGACCAGGCGGACTTTAAAGAGACCTGGGCAGACGGGGGCACCCGGTCCCCAAATGGCTTCTCGAATTTAATCCCGCCAAAATGCAAATCATGAAGATAGGGGGAAGGCACAGAAGACCCAGACAGACTTAGGTAGGTGGCCAAAGACTGCAAACCTCACTCAAAGGAGAAAGATCTTGGGGTGGTATAACACCGAGATGTCTCCCGGAAGCACACTTTTTAGTAACTCTGCAGCATATGGGCGCTGGAAAACCTGGAAAACATTCCGATCCCTTGTAAGGGGTCTTCAAGACACTGTTCACCCTGTATGTCAGGCCCTATGGAGTGCAGCACCTGTTGGGCCGCACTGATAAAGCACGTCAAAAAAATAGAAAGTACAAAGGTTTGCAACAAGGTTAGTTCCAGGTAAAAGGGGAAAGTTCTATGAAGAAAGATTACGGGAAACGGCCCCCACGACACTGGAGGACAGGAGGGTAGGGGGACATGATAAGAATTAAAATTTCTGCGTGGGAAAGACAAGGTGGACAAGGACAGGATGTTCCCGGGAGGGGGGAAAAGAAAAGAGGCCACAAATTTGGAAAATTGAAGACAAAATGAGTCAGAGAGTGTAGGAAGTATTTCTTCAGTATAGAGTTGTAAGGCAAGGAAAGCTAGAAAATGACGTGTGGAGGCAGGAAAAAATACCAGTTTTTTAAAACGAGGTTTGATAAAGCTCTTGGGGGGGGAGAGAGAGGGGCTAGTAGCAACGGTGAAGGGCGGGGCCAGGAGTAGGACTCGACCCCCGCAACCACAAAAAGGTGAGTACAAATAGGTGAGTCACACACCCCACACACATACCACAAACCACACCACCACCCCACAACACCACCACCACCACACACACCACCCACACACAACACACACACACACACACCCAACACACACCCACAACACCCCCACACCCACCCCCCATAACACCCCACACAACCCCACACCCACCACAACACCCACCACACAACCCCCACACACCCCCCCCAAACACTACACACACGACACCACACACACACACCCACCCACCCCACCACACCACCACACACACACCACACACACACCACACACCCCAACCCCACACACCACACACCCCACAAAAACAGCACATGCACTCACACAAACACACACAGTAGGGGCACGAGGTGTAGTCATGCGTCGGTGCCGGGATTTAAGTGTTTTTGAGGGTTTTTCCTAAGTGTTCTGAAGGGGTTGTAAGTGTGTCAGGGTAGTGAAAAAATCCTAGAAGTTTTTTTTTTTTAATTGCCGAAAAACATAGTGTGGGGAGGCCCAATTTTGTAAGTGATCGGGAAAATAAAAAGCGTTGTGCAAGGCTTGTTGTAAGGCGGCGTTCCCAAAGAGTCACCAAAAAAGGGTAAAAAAAGTAAAACAATCGTGTGACCAGTGAAAGAAATACGTGAATAGGGTACATTTTTAAACAAGAAGAAATTGAGGTGGATCTCCCCAGGACGTACATCGAGCTGGATCTACGCCAGGCGTCCCATTGACCTGGACAATCTACAGTGCTCAACTGCAAAAAGTACGTATAAACCTTGTTGGTTGTTTGGGTGTGGGTTCGGTTCCAATTAACCGCCAAGTTTTGTAAATTCGTCTAACCTCATAGCACGATAAAGAATAGGCACTAAAGTATTCAAAAAGGTTTGCAAATGGTAATTCATTGAACAGGCGATTAACTCACTTAAGCAGGTCGTTAGGCAACACTGTAAGGGTGGGAGTGGTCACAAGAGGTTGGGGAAAACAAAGGGACAATGAGAATCTCATTACACCCCAAGACAAGCCCCCTACTTTTCAGACACAAAAAAACCCACCATAATTGACACACACACACATACACCACAGATGACAGTAAGATGAAATCACGGGGGTTGTTAGGAAGTATTTCCCCACCCACAGAGTGTCGAAAGGGATTTTTGGGGAAGCGTGTGTGGGGGAGGATCCTTACATAGTTTTAAAGCAGGGTATATAAAAGTCACGGCTCAGGGGAGTGATATTAGCGTTCAGTGAAGGGCGGGAGGAACTCGGACTCGACCCCGCAAAACCTAAAACTAGGTGGTACAACTGGGTGAGACCCCAACACCACACACACACACACACACACACACACACCCCAATACACAAAAACATACACCACACACACACACAAAACCCCCAAAACACACACAAAAACACACCCACATAACACCCCCACATAACACAAAACCCCAATCACACACTCACAAACACACACCACACACACTGTAAGTAAGTGGGGAAAAGCCCCAGGAGGTTGGGGGTAGGTCACGGGTGTGGGCAGCAAGGCCCACTGAGACTTACCTTAAACGCAAAAGCACCTACCTTTAGTACATAATAAACCCCACATAATTCCCACCCCTTTACACACAAAATTACACACACACACACACAAACACACACACCACCCCAACACACAACAACACCACACGCACAATCCAGACAACATACACTCCCCCTCCACCGACATTCACTATTTCCCCCTGATCCCTCCCCCCCCTCGATCCCCCTCCCCCCCCCCCTTTTCTCCCAAAACCCCTCCCCCCCCCTCCCCACTCGCTCCCCATAGACCAGTTCCTCCATACTTCCCCCCCCACATTTGCATACACACTACAAACCAAACTTTACAGAACACATAGGTTTCCCACTCTGAGGCAATCGGATAAAAAAAAAAGGGTTCCCCAGAGAGAAACAAGAAAAACCAAAGGGACAGGAGGGGGGAAAATTGCAAAGGAAGAATTGGCACAGAGCTCATAAAAAGGGATCATGAATGGGAAAAAAACTAGAAGAATTGTGAAAATGGAAGAGAGGATAGATAGGAAGCAGGAAGTGGGAGGTGATGCCCAAAGCGAAAAAAAGTAGGATCGAGTTTAAAAGAGGAATTAATATCTGAAACCCCCTAAAGAACTAAAGAACTTTTTTGGGATTGACAACAGGGGACTGTACCTCAGCCACAAAAAAGGGGGACTGTAGGGAAAAGAAGGGGCACAATCATGGAGATGCTCTATCGGGGGAGACTGTAGAAATAAAAGGGGCTAAGCTTTATGTGGGGGCCCCCTAACAGAAAACAACAGGCCAAGGGAAACCCGAGAAGGGAAAATGACAGGCCACTGGCCCAAGTACATTAGCCAGTGAAACTGATAAAAGGAAAGGCCGTGGAGGAAAACCAAAATTTAAAATGGGGGTACACGGGGATTGCAGTGGGAGAATGAAAGGGGAGGTCAGTCTTTGTGTAGGGGCTCCGGAAAGTCGAGGGGAAACATAGGGAAGCAAGAAAAAGGGAAAAAAGAAATTGAAAGCATCTAAAAGGGCAATGGAAAGAAGACGATATGACCAGGGGAAAATTTTCGGAGAATAGGGGGGTTTGAAAAAAAAAAGGAATCGGCCAGTGGGGAGTGACCTTCAGACAGAAGCGACTCGGCCAGGATCCTGCAGGAGAAGCACAAATTAAAGGGGCATGCGGCTACAGGAAGGGATTCGACCGCACAAAAACACAAGAAAAAAAGGAAGAAAAGAGAGAGCGGTCAAAGGTGTAAGGAGGAAAAGAGGGGGTGGAGAAGAAGAAGGAGATCCCCAGAAAAGGAGAAAATCAAAACAGCCTCCTCACAAATTTCTTATGAAGCTCCCCAAACCAGGTAACCCCCGTGCAAACCAAAAACTCTAAAAACAAAAAAAACCCCTGCCCATCCCCAAAGCCCCCCCCCACTACATTACAAACTTCACCCCCACAGCAACAAAAACCCTAGTTCCCTTTCCAGGTCTCCCCCCTTCCCAACCCCAATACACTTCCCCCACCCCAGTTTTTGAAAAGAAGTTGAAGGGGTGGTTACAAATGCAGTGGAAAAACAAACAAGTTTTAGGGTGGCACGAAAAAATAAAGAGACATCCCCAGACATAAAGCACTCCAAAACAAAACTACCAGAATAATAACGATTTAATCTTTCCATCGGATACAAAACTCAGGAAAGGGCAGAGGGAGGAGAGGGGGGGAGGAGTTCACGCCATTAAAAAAACCCGTGGGTTTTGAAAAATGGAAAGGGTTTGGATGGATGGGCGAAAGGGATTACTTAGTAGGAACAATAGTCTGAGGGACATAAGGGGATAAATTTCAGTAATGTAAACCCCCCACAGAAATGCAGGAGGCCAAGAGAAGAAACGATGAGGGGCAAAGAGCAATGATCGACACATAGCCGAGGTGGCCAGGAGAGCAATGTGGGGGGAGCAAAAATTTTAGTTAGGGTGATTTCAATCACAAGGAGATTGACTGGGAAAACCGGGCCCCCTGGGGTCCCGAAACATGGAGAGCAGTGATGGATGTGGGGGCTGGAAACCCCATGCATAAATGTTAGAGCATACCCGAGAGAGAGGAGAGGTGAAACCCGCAAGGTTGGACCCTTTTATTACCATGAGTAGTTCGGACATCGAGGGTTTAAAAGTATGAAAACCCCTGGGTGCTAGTGATCATGTGGTTCTGTGCTTTTACTACATAGTTGAGTCCCGTGGGGGAGTAGCAGGAATAGGCTGGGAAAAACAAAATACAAAAGGGGGGGAATACTCAGGCATGAGGAATTCCCTTTAAGACATTTAGTGGGGGAGGGAATGACAGGAAAACAGTACAAGAAATGATGGACTATGTAGCAAAAAAAATGCAAGGGGGGCGAGGGAGGTTTTTTCCAAGGGAAAAAAGAAATAATGGGAAGAAAAGAAAGAGTCCCTTTGGGTTTACCCCCAAAAGGTGTAGGGGGGCAAAAATAGGGTTTTGGAAAGGAAAGGTACAGAAGAAAGAGAACTCGGAAAATAAAAAAAATCAGGAAAAGCCAAAACGAAATGCACAGTAAAAAGGGAGGCTCAGAGACAATTGAAAATGACTAGATCAAAAAGTAAAGAAAGACCCGAAGCTGTTGTCAGCCACATCAGGAGGAAAACAACAGTCAAGGACCAGGGAATCAGGGTGAGGGGAAAGGGGGGGTGGGAAAAACACAAGAAAAAGACCAAGAGGTATTCAGGGGCTCAAACCCAAAATTTAAAGAGGTATTTACAGTGGAAAACCCGTAGGACTCCAAAAAAATCAGAAAGGGGGGCACACCGCAATGCTGGTGGGTACATATAACCAAGGGGGAGGTGAAGAAGGCTATGCGAACTTTCACCTCAAAAGGGGGTGGGACCAGACAACATCTCCCATGGTCCTTAAAGAGGAGCAGAGATATTGTGTGACCATTAACAAAGTCTTCAACACATCATTTGAACTGGGGAACTCCCTGAGGTATGGAAAATGGCAAAGTAGTCCCAATTTTTAAAAAAAGGGGGACAGACATGGGCACTAAACTAAAAACCTGTTCACTAAGTGTATAGTATGCAAGGTCATGGGTCATCAGGAGGAGAGTGGTGGGGCACCTGGAAAGAAACAGTGTATAATTTACAAAACCCGCACGGTTTTTAGGGAAGGAAAAACCTGTGTACAAACCCCCCTGAGTTTTATGACAAGGTGAAGAAGTAAGACAAGAGGAGAGGGGGGGGATCGACTGGAAATTTTTTTACTGCAAAAAAGGCCTTCGACCGTTCCTCAAAGAGGTTATGCAAAAGCTAGAGGATCAGGCAACATAACAGGAAAGGCATGCAATGGATCAGAGAATATCTGACGGGGGGCAACAAAAGAGTCATGGTATGCGACGGGTGTCAGGTGGGCGCCTGTGAAAAGCGGGGTTCCCAGGGGCGTCCTAGGGGCCTTGCTGTTCTTGTATATGTGACGACATAACGGAAAGGGGTAGACTCAGAAGTGTCCTTTTTTGCAGATGATGTGAGTTAATGAGAAGAATCAAATGGGCAAGGATCAGGCAGGACTACAAAAAGGGCCTGGACAGGTACAAGCCCGGTCAGAAAAATGGCTCCTTGAATTTAAAACCCCGCCAAATGCAAAGCATGAAGAGGGGGGGAAGGCAAAGAAGACCGAGACCAAAATAGTTTTAGATGGCCAAAGACTGCAAAAATCACTCAAGGAAAAAAAATCTGGGGGGGGAGTATAAAAACCCGGTATCTCCCGAGGCGACTCAAAAGATAAAATGCTGAGCATAGGGCGCCCGGCAAAAATACGGATAGGTTCCGATACCCAGTAAGGTTCGTTTTTTGACTCGTATACCATCTAGTCAGGCCCATACTGGAGTTGCAGCACCCCGTTTGGAATCCCCACCTAGTCGCATGTCAAGAAAATTTGAGAAAGTGCAAAGGTTTCAACAAGACTAGTCCCCGGCTAGGGGATTTTTCCTATGAAGAAAGGTTTGGGGGAAAACGGCCTGACGACACTGGAGGCCAGGGGGTCGGGGGAGACATGATAACTATAAAATTTCT
>NW_026471438.1:0-10170 GCF_026875155.1 Cherax quadricarinatus | reverse complement strand
AGTTTATTTTTGTATTTCTGTTTCAAAACTCTTTTTGTATATTGGCAGCTTACCGTCACGTTCCTGTTTTTTAATGTTTGTGTTTATAAGGGCGCCTACAACCCCATCCGTTTACAGTCTGCTTTATTGTCCAACGAAACTGTTTGAAACCAGTCCCGGGTTCGGACCAGTCAAGGGTTCGGACCAGTCAAGGGTTCGGACCAGTCGATCTGCTCTGATCAGTGGGTCACTTATTTAAAACATACTGGTCGGTGATTTGAGCTAACACATGAAGGATCTACTGGAAATTATCTACCCGAGTAATATGTGATTTGACTGATACAAAAGTATAACTTGCGTGTTGAAGAGCCGGGTGATATCTGGCAGCTCCTACAATGACGTACAGTCGACCTCTTTGTTTATTAATCGCTGTATCTGGCTTTTCTATTTTTGTTTTTTCTGTCTCCACCACAATAAATGCTATATTATCACTATAGTTGACTGGTGCAAATTTTGGAGGAAGAACGCTTTTTCTGTAGTAATAATTGCTTCTCGTTGTGTATATTGCGACCGCTGGTAACTACAGGTTATATGAAATTCACAGTAACGTCTCGTATTTCATGAAAAAGAAACTAATGAAAGTCACTCCACTCCACTAAGTACCATTATAATACTGGTTAGTTGCTACTACAACACTGTATTCTGCTATTCACTGGTATCACTAGATTATATGCGAGTACACTAGCAAGCCAGGAAGATTATTAAAAACAGCTGACCTGTGGTAAGTTTCTGGCGACTTCTGGCACCTGCCTCTATAGGCTTATCACTTCATTTACAAATTCACCTGTTTTCAAATGACACTTTAGCCTTTATCATCAATATACAAGGGAGCCACTGTAGTATACACTATACACTATGTATACTCAATGCTTTCAGGGAGACTTTCTTTCCTCTGACACAAAGTTCAATTATTATTATTTTTTTCACACGGAAAACAGGCCTATGATTCCCCTCTGGCAGTAAACTCTGCTAGGTAATGCACACTAATTCTCCTTTTTTGACTCAGTATATAATGTTTTCCGCCCAAGATTGGTTCCAGGCGCTAGAGGGATGTATCGTATAGGATTGATGACACAAATTAAAGTTCTAGCACGTAAGAGCGACCGTGAAAACACCAGAAAACCGGGAGCACAACGAGGCACGCTGACAGTCACGCTGAACACCAATAACCAGTCTTGGATGAGCCCCTGAACCCCTTGGACCGTGGGGCCCCCAAATGCACGGGGCCCTAGGCAAATGCCTAGTTTGCCTATGCGGTAATCCAGCCCTGATTACAATATTAATTTTGATAAGCTAAGCTCAAGGGTGGCTAAAGATTATGTTAATGTGTATAATATTAATTTTGCTATGCCAAATTCTGGCAAGGATTTATATTAATTGTATAATATTAATTTTGATAAGTCAAGTCTGGCTAAGTTTATATTAATTTGTATAATACTAATTTGATAAGACAATTCTGGCCAAGATTTATATCAGTGTATGTGTAATTGATAAGCCAAGTGTAACTAATTATATTATTGTGTATAATATTAATTTTGCTATGCCAAATTCTGGCAAGGATTTATTAATTTGTATAATATTAATTTTGATGAGCCAAGTTTGTATTAATGTACATTTAAAATTTATATTATACATGTAATTGCTAAGCTCGAGTAGCTAGGATTTATTCAAAGGTAAGTTGTATCAGTGTTGTAAGTTGTAATCAGTGTTATTAATAAAGTTGAATTTAATACATTGCATCATGGCTGAAAATGAGAAAATTAATATAGAAGACAAACATATGAAATATTGAGTAAAGAAAGCATCAGTACAGGCTAGAAAAGTTAATGTAACCAAGGCATATATTAAGTGCTTGGAATTAATGAATCGAGAAATTGTGAATACTGATGATTTAAAATTGTATTTAGATGCTTTAGGGAATAGATATGATTCATAGAAATTATATTACAACAAATATGAAGGAGATTTATTAGTAAACTGTGTAGATGAGACTGAAATAGCTCTCATGATTAATCAGTATTATGAATTAGAGGAAAAGATTCTTTCTTGTAAAAGTCAGGCCTTGAATAAATTAAAATTTGTAAACCAGGCAGTTGGTCAGTCTGCTCCAACAAATAATATGTCTTTGCCAAAATTCCCAGAATTGTGTTTGCCTGTGTTTAATCCTGGAGAAAATTGAGAGGAATTTTGGTCAATTTTTAAAGCAGCTGTGCATGACAGGAGTGACCTAGCCTGTGTAACTAAATTATTTTACCTCAAAGGACAGGTAAGAGGAGATGCTCACATACTGATACAAGCCTTTCCCAATGTAGATGACTCTTACAAGGAAGCAGTTGACTTGTTGAAGGTCACTTATGGTAATGTAGAACAAAGTAGGTTGGATCTAGTGAATATCATTGTTAATTTAAAATCTCCAGATCACACTTACAAAGGTTTACAGCAGTTTAGAGTTAAACTGGAGAGCACTCTCAAAACTTTAAGTAATAAATATAATCTGAAGGAATCAGGTTATTGAGTGCAATGGTACAGAATAAATTAAACCGTAAAACACTTGAATGGCTCTCAAACGAATATCACAAGGGTTATTTTGGTCTGGAGGAAATAAGACTAGGTCTACAAGAATTAATTGTGCAGTTGCAGACCAGCCAACCAACTCATTTTAAAGATGCAACACATAATAACTCTGAGGTATCTGTCAAGTCTCACAAAGGGAAAAATTATCAAAATGTTAATAATCAAAATTCATTTCCTAGAAAGAGTTGCATAGGTACATATCAAGTAGCAGGAATCAGAAATAATGATTCTCCACAAGGTAAGAATAATAAGTACCCTCCTAAGAGTAGCCCAGTTAATAAGAAACCAGTCAAAGAAAAGAGATTGTCTCTTCTGTAAGGGTACTCATTTTTCTAAGAATTGCAATGCATACAATTCATGGAATGATAAAGATGAAAGATTGGAGGAACTTGACAGATGTATCAGGTGTTTGAGTAATCACAATGTAAAGGATTGTTATGCCAAATTAAACTTCTGTTATCAATGTCACAAAGGAAGACATGGGACTGGCATGGGAAATCTGGAAAAACAGATGGGACGTGCAACTATGACCACCCTAGAAAATGCCGTGCCCATATGACAACAGGAAAATGCAAACTCCCTTCCTGTAAGCTTTTTCACCCTGAAATGTGTACCTCTTCAGTACAGGAAAGACTGTGCTATAACTTAAATTGCCAGGCACACCATCTAAAGGGGACAAAAAGATATAAAACATCCAGGCCATGGGAAAACCTGAGTAGCCACAGCCACTCAAGAGGGAGAGGTTTTTTAGTGCCAGGAAGGAAAAAAAACTGGCAGGAAATGGCTAAAATCGTACACCCAATCCAGTCATTCCTGGAGTGGAACCACAGTCGATGGCCTCCCCTCCAAACCAACAGATACAGATACTAATGCCGGAAAAAAAATATCCCTCCAGTACCAACAATACCACCAGTCCGATGACATTCTTCTTTGCAAATATACAGGGTCTAAAGCCAGCAACAAACAACAAAATACCTTTCATCCGTGGACTGCTTGCAGAGGCAAAGGCAATGTTCACGGCTTTCACTGAGACCCACATAAAGGATCACTTGGACAACGAAATATGGATCCCAGGTTACAACCTATACAGATGTGACAGAGTGAACAGGCAAAAAAGGGGAGGGGGGTTGGCCTGTACATTGCAGAGTCACTTGTTTGCACAGAACTGCTTAATGCCTCAAATGATGTAGTGGAAGTTTTAGCAGTAAAGGTCGAGAACCAAAACCTAGTCATTGTGGTAGTCTACAAGCCTCCAGATGCAACATCCCAGCAATTCCAGGAACAGCTGTTAAAAATTGACCACTGTCTGGAAAATCTTCCAGCTCCTGCACCCAACATCTTGCTCCTGGGGGATTTCAACCTAAGGCACCTAAAATGGAGGAATATAGCAAATAATATTGTTGCAGTAATAACACCAGGAGGTAGCTCTGATGAAAACTCACACTCACACGAGCTTTTAAATCTCTGCACAAAATTTAATTTAAACCAGCAAATAATAGAGCCTACTAGACTGGAGAATACACTAGACCTCATCTTCACTAACAATGATGATCTGATAAGAAATGTCACCATATCAAAAACAATATACTCAGATCACAACACAATTGAGGTTCAGACATGTATGTGTGGAGCCCCAGACCGACATAATGAGATTACTCTCGAGGGAGCATTCACCAAATTCAACTTCAATAACAAAAACAAAGTGGGACCAAGTAAACCAAGTCCTAACCGATATAAGCTGGGAAGATATACTAAGCAACACAGACCCCAACTTATGCCTAGAACAGATTAACTTGGTGGCACTCTATGTATGCACAAGGCTTATTCCTCTAAGAAAAAGGAGGAGTAGATGTAAAATAGAGACAGACGCTCCCTTTACAGGCGACGGAAAAGAATAACAGAGAGGCTAAAAGAGGTCAATATATCTGAAATGCGTAGGGAGACACTGGTCAGAGAAATAGCAAGCATCGAACTTAAGCTAAAGGAATCTCATAGGAGTCAGGAATCGCGGGAAGAACTAAAAGCCATAAATGAAATCAAAAGAAACCCAAAGTATTTTTTCTCCTATGACAAATCAAAGTCGAGGACAACGTCCAGTATTAGGCCCCTACTTAAACAAGATGGGTCCTACACAGATGACAGCAAGGAAATGAGTGAGCTACTCAAGTCCCAATATGACTCAGTTTTTAGCAAGCCGCTAACCAGACTGAGAGTCGAAGATCAAAATGAATTTTTTATGAGAGAGCCACATAATTTGGTTAACACAAGCCTATCCGATGTTATCCTGACGCCAAATGACTTCGAACAGGCGATAAATGACATGCCCATGCACTCTGCCTCAGGGCCAGACTCATGGAACTCCGTGTTCATCAAGAACTGCAAGAAGCCCCTATCACGAGCCTTTTCCATCCTATGGAGAGGGAGCATGGACACGGGGGTCGTCCCACAGTTACTAAAAACAACAGACATAGCCCCACTCCACAAAGGGGGCAGTAAAGCAACAACAAAGAACTACAGACCGATAGCACTAACATCCCATATCATAAAAATCTTTGAAAAGGTTCTAAGAAGCAAGATCACCACCCATCTAGAAACCCATCAGTTACACAACCCAGGACAACATGGGTTTCGAACAGGTCGCTCCTGTCTGTCTCAACTATTGGATCACTATGACAAGGTCCTAGATGCACTAGAAGGCAAAAAGAATGCAGATGTAATATATACAGACTTTGCAAAAGCCTTCGACAAGTGTGACCATGGCGTAATAGCGCACAAAATGCGTGCTAAAGGAATAACAGGAAAAGTCGGTCGATGGATCTATAATTTCCTCACTAACAGAACACAGAGAGTAGTCGTCAACAGAGTAAAGTCCGAGGCAGCTACGGTGAAAAGCTCTGCTCCACAAGGCACAGTACTCGCTCCCATCTTGTTCCTCATCCTCATATCCGACATAGACAAGGATGTCAGCCACAGCACCGTGTCTTCCTTTGCAGATGACACCCGAATTTGCATGACAGTGTCCTCCATTGCAGACACTGCAAGGCTCCAGGCGGACATCAACCAAATCTTTCAGTGGGCTGCAGAAAACAATATGAAGTTCAACGATGAGAAATTTCAATTACTCAGATTTGGTAAACACGAGGAAATTAAATCTTCATCAGTGTACAAAACAAATTCTGGCCACAAAATAGAGCGAAACACCAACGTCAAAGACCTGGGAGTGATCATGTCGGATCTCACCTTCAAGGACCATAATATTGTATCAGTCGCATCTGCTAGAAAAATGACAGAATGGATAATGAGAACCTTCAGAACTAGGGAGGCCAAGCCCATGATGACACTCTTCAGGTCACTTGTTCTATCTAGGCTGGAATATTGCTGCACACTAACAGCACCTTTCAAGGCAGGTGAAATTGGTGACCTAGAAAATGTACAGAGAACCTTCACGGCGCGCATAACAGAGATAAAACACCTCAATTACTGGGAGTGCTTGAGGTTCCTAAACCTGTATTCGCTGGAACGCAGGCGGGAGAGATACATGATTATATACCCCTGGAAAATCCTAGAAGGACTAGTACCGAACTTGCACACGAAAATCACTCACTACGAAAGCAAAAGACTTGGCAGACGATGCAACATCCCCCCAATGAAAAGCAGGGGTGTCACTAGCATGTTAAGAGACCATACAATAAGTGTCAGGGGCCCGAGACTGTTCAACTGCCTCCCAGCATACATAAGGGGGATTACCAACAGACCCCTGGCAGTCTTCAAGCTGGCACTGGATAAGCACCTAAAGTCGGTTCCTGACCAGCCGGGCTGTGGCTCATACGTTGGTTTGCGTGCAGCCAGCAGTAACAGCCTGGTTGATCAGGCTCTGATCCACCAGGAGGCCTGGTCATAGACCGGCCCGCGGGGGCGTTGACCCCCGGAACTCTCTCCAGGTAAACTCCAGGTAATATAGTCATGTGTAAAGGTCTATATGATAATGTTGATAATGATAATGTTGACAATCCTGACACAACAGTAGCTAATGTAAAAATTGCTGCTAATGTTAATAATGATGGTTTTGCTGAAGTAGCCTTACCTATGTTATAGGTAAAAATTGATGATAAAAGGCGTAAATCAAAAAATGTAAATGCATTATTGGACCAGGGATCCCAGCGTACTTTCATAAAATGTAAATGTCTTGATGGTATGAAAGTACAAATGGGAGATCCCACAACTTTAAAATTATCTGGTTTTCTCTCAGATAAAAGGTCTCAACTGTATGGCACTGTTTATGTAACTGTCAGGTTGGCCAATGAGAAAAAATGTGTTAATGCAGTAATTGTAGATAGACTTCCATAGAAAATATCTACAGTAGGGCTTAGTAAAGCTACAGAAAGACTTTCACATAATGTAAATTTAGCACCTTCTGGTGTAAGTGATGATTATGTAGGCCCAATAAATATTTTGATAGGAAGTGACTATTATGCCTCCTTTGTAAAGGGTATGGTAAAGAAATGTGGTGTCACCCTTTTGAAGACTGCAGGAGGACATGTAATGTATGGTAGGATTCCTCGTAATAATAATTCATGATTAGAGGAAACTACAAATACCATAACTGTGTGTCTTAATCATGAAATCGTACACCAGTATAATTCTGCCGTAGAGGATGGTGTTGAGCCAGTGCATAAATTGTGGGAATTAGACAACATTTGAATAAATGCAAATGAAGAAAGTCCAGACGATTCTTTTACTCAGGAGCAATACCTGAGAGATGTGTGTTAGGTAAGACACATATGCAACAGTTAGGTATCTTTATTATGAAACGTTTCGCCTACACAGTAGGCTTCTTCAGTCAAGTACAGAAAAGTTGATAAAAGCAGAAGATACTTGAAGACGATGTAATCAGTCCATCACCCTTAAAGTTTTGAGGTGGTCAGTCCCTCAGTCTGGAGAAGAGCATTGTTCCATAGTATGAAACAATATGGAGAAGAAGTGACAGGATGGAGCTTTTATAGCGCCAGGAGGTGAGACGTAGGCCACTAGGAGAGGTAAGAACTCAGATGTTGAAAGGTTAGGTCCCTCTCAAACCCAGCCCCTCTCACTAGTGGAAGTTGTCGAAGTTGATTGCAGGTCTGTACCAAGATACCCTTGTGTTGCAGTGTCTGACAGATTGAACATTAAAATGGTATAAAATACCGACAGGTTGTTAGGTAAGACACATATGCAACAGTTAGGTATTTATTATGAAAAAGTTTCGCCTACACAGTAGGGTTCTTCAGTCAAGTACAGAAAAGTTGATAAAGCAGAAAAATACTTGAAGACGATGTAATCAGTCCATCACCCTTAAAGTTTTGAGGTGGTCAGTCCCTCAGTCTGGAGAAGAGCATTGTTCCATAGTATGAAACAATATAGAGAAGAAGTGACAGGATGGAGCTTTATAGCGCCAAGAGGTGAGACGTAGGCCACTAGGAGAGGTAAGAACTCAGATGTTGAAAGGTTAGGTCCCTCTCAAACCCAGCCCCCCTCATAGTGGAAGTTGTCGAAGTTGATTGCAGGTCTGTACCAAGTACCCCAGTGTTGCAGTGTCTGACAGATTGAACATTAAAATGGTATAAAATACCGACAGGTTGTTAGGTAAGACACATATGCAACAGTTAGGTATCTTTATTATGAAACGTTTCGCCTACACAGTAGGCTTCTTCAGTCAAGTACAGAAAAGTTGATAAAAGCAGAAGATACTTGAAGACGATGTAATCAGTCCATCACCCTTAAAGTTTTGAGGTGGTCAGTCCCTCAGTCTGGAGAAGAGCATTGTTCCATAGTATGAAACAATATGGAGAAGAAGTGACAGGATGGAGCTTTTATAGCGCCAGGAGGTGAGACGTAGGCCACTAGGAGAGGTAAGAACTCAGATGTGAAAGGTTAGGTCCCTCTCAAACCCAGCCCCTCTCACTAGTGGAAGTTGTCGAAGTTGATTGCAGGTCTGTACCAAGATACCCTAGTGTTGCAGTGTCTGACAGATTGAACATAAAATGGTATAAAAATACCGACAGGTTGTTAGGTCAGACACTATGCACAGTTAGGTATCTTTATTATGAAACTTTCGCCTACCAGTAGGCTTCTCATCAAGTACAGAAAAGTTGATAAAAGCAGAAGATCTTGAAGCGATGTAATCATCCATCACCCTTAAAGTTTTTGAGGTGGTCAGTCCCTCGAGTCCTGTAAAGAGCATTGTTCCATAGTATGAAACATATGGAGAGAAGTGACAATGAGCTTTATAGCGCCAGGAGGTAGACGTAGGACTGCCACCTAAAAGGTGAGAGGTAGTAACTCAGATTTAAAGGTAGGTCCCTCTCAAACCAGCCCCTCTCCTAGTGGAATTGTCGAAGTTGTATTGCAGGTCTGTATCCAAGATACCCTACTGTTGCAGTGTCTGACAGATTGAACATTAAATGGTATAAATACCATTTTAGGTAATCTGTAGACACGCAACACAAGGGTATCTTGTACAGACCTGCAATCAACTTCGACAACTCTCCACTAGTGAGAGGGGCTGGGTTGAGGGGACCTAACCTTTCAACATCTGAGTTCTTACCTCTCTAGTGGCCTACGTCTCACCTCCTGGCGCTATAAAAGCTCATCCTGTCACTTCTTCTCCATATTGTTTCATACTATGGAACAATGCTCTTCTCCAGACTGAGGGACTGACCACCTCAAAACTTTAAGGGTGATGGACTGATTACATCGTCTTCAAGTATCTTCTGCTTTTATCAACTTTTCTGTACTTGACTGAAGAAGCCTACTGTGTAGGCGAAACGTTTCATAATAAAGATACCTAACTGTTGCATATGTGTCTTACCTAACAACCTGTCGGTATTTTATACCATTTTAATGTTCAATCTGTCAGACACTGCAACACAAAGGTATCTTGGTACAGACCTGCAATCAACTTCGACAACTTCCACTAGTGAGAGGGGCTGGGTTTGAGAGGGACCTAACCTTTCAACATCTGAGTTCTTACCTCTCCTAGTGGCCTACGTCTCACCTCCTGGCGCTATAAAAGCTCCATCCTGTCACCTTCTTCCATATTGTTTTCATACTATGGAACAATGCTCTTCTCCAGACTGAGGGACTGACCACCTCAAAACTTTAAGGGTGATGACTGATTACATCGTCTTCAAGTATCTTTGCTTTATCAACTTTTTTTGTACTTGACTGAAGAAGCCTACTGTGTAGGCGAAACGTTTTCATAATAAAGATACCTAACTGTTGCATATGTGTCTTACCTAACAACCTGTCGGTTTTTTTTAACCATTTTAATGTTCAATCTGTCAGACACTGCAACACAAGGGTATCTTGGTACAGACCTGCAATCAACTTCGACAACTTCCACTAGTGAGAGGGCTGGGGTTTTAGAGGGACCTAACCTTTCAACATCTGAGTTCTTACCTCTCCTAGTGGCCTACGTCTACCTGGGCTATAAAAAACTCCATCCGTCCCCTTTTCTCCATATTGTTTCATACATGGAACAATTCCCTTTTCCAGACTGAGGGGCGACCACCTCAAAAC
>NW_026471437.1:0-11886 GCF_026875155.1 Cherax quadricarinatus | reverse complement strand
ACCCCCCCACTGCACTATACTACATCTTGCTCCGTAGGTGTATCATCTTCCTCATGCGGAACATAGGAGTTTTTTTCCTTGCTCCCGTAAGGGGGAGTTTGATTGCCATCTTTTCTTAATTTTTTTTGGGCACAAAAAGTGAACGCAGTTGCGCAGCTGTAAGAGTGCGTTTATGGGGAATGCAATGGAACGACATTTGCCAAAAACGCGTAGGGACAATTTAGGTAGGTTATGCAAAGTTAGGCCGACCGGGCGTCTGACTCGCTAGGTGGCATAAGTTTTTTCGTATGCACAGAAAGAATACCCCAACGTAACACGTTAATTTGAAAACACGCTTAGCTATGACAGACATTCCAGAATCCCCCAACAAAAAAACCCACTGCACCAAATTTGCCCGTAGCGAAGCGAACACACTGAACAAGTAGTAGCGAGCTGTTGAACTCAAACAAACAAGGCTGTCACGCAACTGACACGAAAAATTTTTGTAAAGCGAAGCGAGACAGAAAGCTACACTGTTCCTCTAAAAAGCTTCACCCCTAAGCTCAACCGTTTTCTAAGTCCAGCTCCACTCTCGACGGGCTACCATATTAAAACCGGGATTCAAAGGCCTGTTATCCCAGGTGTAATGGGAGAAAAAGAAACACAGCAGAAAAAGTTTAGACTTATATTATCCTTCACCAATTTGAACAGCAATATTACACTATGTACAGTAATAATTTAAAGTGCCGCACGGTAAGCAAGGCAGAAAAAAAAGCCAAAATGAACGGCTAACCGCTCAGAATGGAAGAAAAAAAAAAAAAAAAAAAAACCCGACAGGAAGGGGTATCCAATAACCTCTGCGATTGCCAATCCCCCCTTCCCTTATTGGCAGAACCTGGTCACTAGTTGAACGATGGGGCCCCACACCAATCTTAAACCGGGTTTTCGGGGTTTGGGGGAGATAGCCTGAAATGAGGGTGTGCCAAAGCCCCGAATAAATTACTTCTTTGCATCCCACAGCCCACTTACACAGCAGGTTATTTTTCCGGTACCACCGGAAACCACGCCGGAAAGCGGACATCGCCGGAAAGCGGACATCGCCGAAACGGCTCCCCGGGAAAAGCAAACGCCTTTTTTCCACGTATAAATGCATAAAAAACACCAAAAAACAACTTTACACTAACAATATTCATTAGCAATCAAAATAGGCATTAAAGAAAAAAAAATAAAAAAAATACGCCCTTATTTCCCTTAAAAAGCTTCGTAGTCTTAATGTAGTTGACAGGTGAGTTTCATTTGTGGGAAATTTCAAGTTTGGAAATGGGTAGTCTGCAGGGGCAGCACTGCCCCACTCCAAAACCGCCACCCCACGATAATGAAACAAACCAGGCGAACACTTTGGCCTTGTCACTTTACATTGTGGTACAAGTTGTTCCACTTTGATACAGCAAATAAGAGAAACAATCCCATTCTCATGTAACACCATTTATAGAAGAAATAACGCTCTATGAAGGCAATAACAAAAGAATAATTTCTTGCTACCCCCAGCAATATTACAGTGTATTTCCTTTTCTCTGTTGTTGGACTACAAGCCACGTGGCTACCCAAGTTCTACAATGAGCCTGGCTACCACAATTTCCCTACAAGTTGCCTGGCTAACACAAGTCCTACAAGTTGCCTGGCAAACACAATCCAAACAAGTTGCCTGCTACCAGAAGTCCTACAAGTTTGCCGGGCTACCACAAAGTCCTACTAGTCCCTTGCTACCAGAAGTCCTACAGGTCCTGCTAACCATAAGTCCTACAATTGCTTGGCACCACATGTCCTATAAGTTGCCTGACTACCACATGTCTACAAATTGATGGCAACCACAAGCCCTTTACAATTGCCTGGTACAACTGTCCTACAGCTTGCCTGACTATGACAAGTCCTACAAAAACTGGTACCACAAGTCCTACAAGTTGCCCGGGCTACCAAAAGTCTTACAAGTTGCCTGGCTACCACAAGTCCTACAGGTTGGCCTGGCTACCACAAACCCTACAGGCTGCCTGGTAACCCAAGTCCTAAAATTTGCCTGGCTACCACTAGTCCTACAATTTTCCTGGCTACCAAAGCCTAAAAGTTGCCAGGCTGCCAAAGTCCTAAAAGTTGCATGGCTCCACAAGTCCCTAAAAGTTGCCTGGCACCAAAGTCCATAAAAGTTGCCTGGCTACCACAAGTACTACAAGTTCCGGCTCCCAAAAGTCCTACAAGTTGCCGGCAACATCAAGTTCTCAAGTGCCTGGCTACCACAAGTCCTACAAGGTGCCTAGTACCACAGCCTACAAGTTGCCTGGCTAACACAAGTCCTACAAGTTGCCTGGCTTACAACAAGTCCTACAAGTTGCCTGCTCCCACAAAGCCCTACAAGTTCCCTGGTTACCACAAAGTCCTAAAGTTGCCTTGCAACCACAAGTCCTACAGGTTGCCAGGCTACCAAAAGTCCTTCAGGTTGTCTGGCTACCACAAGTCTACAAGTTTCCTGGCTACCACAAGTCTACAAGTTCCTGGCTACCAAAGTCCTACAAGTTGCCTGGTTACACAATCCTAAAAAGTTTCTAGTTTTCCCCAAGTCCTACAAGTTGCCTATTTTACCACGTCCTACAAGTTCCTGGTTACCACAAGTCCTACAAGTTCCGGGCTACCACAAGTCTAACAAGGTGCCTGGCTACCACAAGTCCAACAAGGTGCCGGGCTACCAGAAGCCTACAAGTTGCCTGGTTACCACAATCCTACAAGTTGCCTGGCTACACAAGTCCTACAAGATGTCCTGGCTACCACAATTTCCTACAAGTTGCCTGGTTCCAAAGTCCTAAAAGTTGCCTGTTACCAACAATCCTACAAGTTGCCTGGCTAACAGTAGTCCAACAAGTTGCCTGGCTACCACAAGTCCCCCTACAAGTTGCCTGGCTATATCAAGTCCTGCAAGTTGCCTGGTTACCAAAGTCCTACAATTTGCCTGGTTACCACAAGTCCTACAAGTGCCTGGCTACCACAAGTCCTACAAGTTGCCTGGCTACCACAAGTCCTAAAAGGTGCCTGGCAAACCACTAGTCCATACAGTTGCCTGGCTACCACATGTCCTACAAGTTGCCTGGCTACCACTAGTCAACAAGTTCCTGGCTACCAGGAGTCCTACAAGTTGCCTGGTTACCACAAGTCCTACAAGTTGCCTGGTTACCACAAGTCCTACAAGTTGCCTGGTTACCACAAGTCCTACAAATTGCCTGGCTACCACAAGTCCTACAAGTTCCCTGGTTACCACAAGCCCTACAAGTTGCCTGGCTACATCAAGTCCTACAAGTCGCCTAGTTACCACAAGTCCTACAAGTTCCCTGGTTACCACAAGTCCTACAAGTTCCCTGGTTACCACAAGTCCTACAAGTTGCCTGGCTACATCGAGTCCTACAAGTTGCCTGGCTACCACAAGTCCTGCAAGTTCCCTGGTTACCACAAGTCCTACAAGTTGCCTGGCTAACACAAGTCCTACAAGTTGCCTGGTTACCACAAGTCCTACAAGTCGCCTGGCTACCACAAGTCCTACAAGTTCCCTGGTTACCACAAGTCCTAAAAGTTGCCTGGCTACCACAAGTCCTACAAGTTGCCTGGCTACCACAAGTCCTACAAGTTGCCTGGCTACCACAAGTCCTACAAGTTCCCTGGTTACCACAAGTTCTATAAGTTGCCTGGCTACCACGAGTCCTACAAGTTGCATGGTTACCACAAGTCCTACAAGTTCCCTGGTTACCACAAGTCCTACAAGGTGCCTGGCTACCACAAGTCCTACAAGTTCCTTGGTTGCCACAAGCCCTAAAAGTTCCCTGGTTACCACAAGTCCTACAAGTTGTCTGGTTACCACAAGTCCTACAAGTTCCTTGGTTGCCACAAGTCCAAAAAGTTCCGGGTTACCACAAGTCCTACAAGTTGTCTGGTTAACCACAAGTCCAACAAGTTCCCTGGCTACCACGAGTCCCTAACAAGTTTTGCTTGGCTACCACAAGTCCTACAAGTTGCCTGGCTACCACGAGTCCTAAAAGGTTTGCCGGGTACAACAAGTCCTACAAGTTCCCCGGTTACCACAAGTCCTACAATTGCCTGGCTCCCACGAGTCCTACAGTTGCCGGCTACCACAAGTCCTACAAGTTGCCTGGCATACCACGAGTCCTACAAGTTGCCTGGTTTACCACGAGTCCTACAAGTTGCCGGGCTACCACGAGTCCTACAAGTTGCCTGGCTTACCACAAGTCCTACAAGTTGCCTGGCTACCACAATTTCCTAAATTTTCCCTGGTTACCACAAGTCCTACACGTTGCCTGGCTACCAACAAAGTCCTACAAGTTTCCCTGGGTTACCACAAGTCCTACAAGTTCCTGGTTCCCACGAGTCCTACAAGTTGCCTGGCTACCACGAGTCCTACAGTTGCCTGGCTACCACAAGTCCTCAAGTTGCCTGGCTTACCACGAGTCCTACAAGTTGCCTGGCTACCACGAGTCCTACAATTGCCTGGCAACCACAAGTCCTACAAGTTGCTTGCTACCACAGTCCTACAAGTTGCCTGGCTTCCCACAAGTCCTAAAGTTCCCTTGGCTACCACAATCCTACAAATTTCCCTGGCTACCACAAGTCCTACAAGTGCCGGGTTACCACAAGTCCTACAAGGTGCCGGGCTACCACAAGTCCAAACAATTGTTTGGGCTACGACAAGTCCTACAAGTTGCCTGGCTACCACAAGTCCTACAAATTCCCTGGCTACATCAAGTCCTACAAGTCGCCTAGTAAACACAAGTCCTACAAGTTCCGTGGTTACCACAAGTCCTAAAAAGTTCCCTGGTTACCACAAGTCCTACAAGTTGCTGGACCACGAGTCCTACAAGTTGCCTGGCTACCACAAGTCCTACAAGTGCCTGGTTACCACAAGTCCTACAAGGTGCCTGCTACCACAAGTCCTACAAGTTGCCTGGCTACCACAAGTCCTAAAAGGGTGCCTGGCTACCACTAGTCATTCAAGTTGCCTGGCTACCACATGTCCTACCAAGTTGCCTGGTACCACAGTCATACAAGTTGCCTGGCTACCACGAGTCCTACAAGTTGCCTGGTTACCACAAATCCTACAAGTTGCCTGGTTACCACAAGTCCTACAAGTTGCCTGGTTACCACAAGCCCTACAAATGCCTGGCTACCACAAGTCCTACAAGTTCCCTGGTTACCACAAGCCTACAAGTTGCCTGGCTACATCAAGTCCTACAAGTCCCTAGTTACCACAAGTCCTACAAGTTCCAGGGTTTACCACAAGTCCTCAAGTTCCCGGGTTACCCCAAGTCCTACAAGTTGCCTGGCTACCACGAGTCCTACAAGTTGCCTGGCTACCAAAAGTTCTACAAGTTCCCGGGTTTACCACAAGTCCAAAATTTTGCCTGGCTAACACAAGTCCACAAGTTGCCTGGTTACCACAAGTCCTACAAGTCGCCTGGCTACCACAAGTCCTACAAGTTCCCTGGTTACCACAAGTCCTACAAGTTGCCTGGCTACCACAAGTCCTACAAGTTGCCGGGCTACCACAAGCCCCTACAAGTCGCCGGCTACCACAAGCCCCTTCAAGTTCCCTTGTTACCACAAGTTCTATAAGTTGCCTGGCTACCACGAGTCCACAAGTTTGCCTGGTTACCAAGTCCTACAATTTTCCCTGGTTACCACAAGTCCACAAGGTGCCTGGCTACCACAAGTCCTAAAAGTTCCCGGGTTTACCACAAGTCCTACAAGTTGCCGGGCTACCCCCAAATCCTACAAGTTGCCTAGTTACCACCAGTCCTACAAGTTGCCTGGTTACCACAAGTCCTACAAATTGCCTGGCTACCACAAGTCCTACAAGTTCCCTGGTTACCACAACCTACAATTTGCCTGGCTACATCAAGTCTACAATCGCCTAGTTACCACAAGTCCTACAAGTTCCCTGGTTACCACAAGCCCCTACAAGTTCCCTGGTTACCACAAGTCCTACAAATTGCCTGGCTACCACAGTCCTACAAGTTGCCTGGCTACCACAAGCCCCTACAAGTTCCCTGGTTACCACAATCCTACAAGTTCCCTGGCTAACACAAGTCCTACAAGTTGCCTGGTTACCACAAGTCCAACAAGTCGCCTGGCTACCACAAGTCCTACAAGTTCCCTGGTTACCACAAGTCCTACAAGTTGCCTGGCTTCCACAAGTCCTAAAAGTTGCCTGGCTACCACAAGTCCTACAAGTCGCCGGGTCTACCACAAGTCCTACAAGTTCCCTGGTTTACACAATTTCTATAAGTTGCCTGGCTACCACGAGTCCTAAAAGTTGCCTGGTTACCACAATTCCCTACAAGTTCCCTGGTTACCACAAGTCCTACAAGGTGCCTGGCTACCAAAGTCCTACAAGCCCCCCGGGTTTTACCACAAGTCCTAAAAGTTCCCTGGTTACCACAAGTCCAAAAAGTTGCCCTGGTTTACAACAATCCTACAAGTTCCCTGGCTACCAACGAGTCCTATAAGTTGCTTGCTACCACAAGTCCTACAAGTTGCCTGTCTACCACGAGTCCCTGACAAGTTGTCAGGTTACAACAATTTCCTACAATTTTGCCTGTCTTCCCACAAGTCGAACAAGTGGTCCTGGTTACAACAAGTCCTACAAGTTCCCTGTTACCACAAGTCCTACAAGTGCCTGGCTACCAACAAAACCTACAAGTTGCCTAGTTACCACCAGTCCACAAGTTGCCTGGTTCCCACAAGTCCTAAAAATTGCCCTGGCTCCCCACAAAGTCCTACAAGTTCCCGGTTTACCACAAGCCCTACAAGTTCCTGGCTACATCAAGTCCTACAAGTCGCCTAGTTACCACAAGTCCTAAAAGTTCCCTGGTTACCACAAGTCCTACAAGTTCCCGGTTACCACAAAGTCCTAAAAATTGCCTGGCTACCAGGGTCCTACAAGTTGCCTGGCTACCACAAGTCCTACAAGTTCCCTGGTTACCACAACTCCTACAAGTTGCCTAGCTAACACAAGTCCTACAAGTTGCCTGGTTACCACAAGTCCAACAAGTCGCCTGGCTACCACAAGTCCTACAAGTTCCCTGGTTACCACAAGTCCTACAAGTTGCCTGGCTACCACAAGTCCTACAAGTTGCCTGGCTACCACAAGTCCTACAAGTCGCCTGTCTACCACAAGTCCTACAAGTTCCCTGGTTACCACAAGTTCTATAAGTTGCCTGGCTACCACGAGTCCTACAAGTTGCCTGGTTACCACAAGTCCTACAAGTTCCCTGGTTACCACAAGTCCTACAAGGTGCCTGGCTACCACAAGTCCTACAAGTTCCCTGGTTACCACAAGTCCTAAAAGTTCCCTGGTTACCACAAGTCCAACAAGTTGTCTGGTTACAACAAGTCCTACAAGTTCCCTGGCTACCACGAGTCCTATAAGTTGCTTGGCTACCACAAGTCCTACAAGTTGCCTGTCTACCACGAGTCCTACAAGTTGCCAGGTTACAACAAGTCCTACAAGTTGCCTGTCTACCACAAGTCGAACAAGTTGTCTGGTTACCACAAGTCCTTCAAGTTCCCTGGTTACCACAAGTCCTACAAGTTGCCTGGCTACCACAAATCCTACAAGTTGCCTAGTTACCACCAGTCCTACAAGTTTCCTGGTTACCACAAGTCCTACAAATTGCCTGGCTACCACAAGTCCTACAAGTTCCCTGGTTACCACAAGCCCTACAAGTTGCCTGGCTACATCAAGTCCTACAAGTCGCCTAGTTACCACAAGTCCTACAAGTTCCCTGGTTACCACAAGT
The DNA here is from genome assembly GCF_026875155.1 of Cherax quadricarinatus. Classification (NCBI taxonomy): domain Eukaryota; kingdom Metazoa; phylum Arthropoda; class Malacostraca; order Decapoda; family Parastacidae; genus Cherax; species Cherax quadricarinatus. Next base: position 4,057 of record NW_026471437.1, on the reverse strand, counting down.
CCTACAAGTTCCCTGGTTACCACAAGTCCTACAAATTGCCTGGCTACCACGAGTCCTACAAGTTGCCTGGCTACCACAAGTCCTACAAGTTCCCTGGTTACCACAAGTCCTACAAGTTGCCTAGCTAACACAAGTCCTACAAGTTGCCTGGTTACCACAAGTCCAACAAGTCGCCTGGCTACCACAAGTCCTACAAGTTCCCTGGTTACCACAAGTCCTACAAGTTGCCTGGCTACCACAAGTCCTACAAGTTGCCTGGCTACCACAAGTCCTACAAGTCGCCTGTCTACCACAAGTCCTACAAGTTCCCTGGTTACCACAAGTTCTATAAGTTGCCTGGCTACCACGAGTCCTACAAGTTGCCTGGTTACCACAAGTCCTACAAGTTCCCTGGTTACCACAAGTCCTAAAAGGTGCCTGGCTACCCACAAGTCCTACAAGTTCCCTGGTTACCACAAGTCCTAAAAGTTCCCTGGTTACCACAAGTCCAACAAGTTGTCTGGTTACCACAAGTCCTACAAGTTCCCTGGCTACCACGAGTCCTATAAGTTGCTTGGCTACCACAAGTCCTACAAGTTGCCCGTCTACCACGAGTCCAACAAGTTGCCAGGTTACAACAAGTCCTACAAGTTCCCGGGTTACCACAAGCCCAAACAAGTTGCCTGGCTACCACGATCCTTACAAGTTCCCCTGGCTACACAAGTCCTACAATTGCCGGGCTCCCACGATCCACAAGTTGCCTGCTACCACGAGTCCTACAAGTTTGCCTGCTACCACGAGCCCCTTCAAGTTGCCTGGCTACCACAAGTCCTACAAGTTGCCGGGTACCACAAGCCCTTTCAAGTTCCCTGGTTACCACAAGTCCTACAATTTGCCTGCTACCACAATTCCTACAAGTTCCCTGGTTACCACAAGTCCTACAAGTTGCCTGGTTCCCCACAGTCCTAAAAATTGCCTGGCTACCACGATCCTACAAGTTCCCTTTGGCTACCACAAGTCCTACAAGTTGCTGGCTACCACGAGTCCTACAAGTTCCTGGCTACCACAGTCCTACAAGTTGCCTGGTACCACAAGTCCTACAAGTTCCCCTGGCTACCACAATCCTACAATTCCCTGGTTACCACAAGTCCTACAAGTTGCCTGGCTACCACAAGTCCTAAAATTCCCTGGCTACCACAGTCCTACAATTCGCCTGGTTACCACAAGTCCTACAAGGTGCCTGCTACCACAAGTCCTACAATTTGCTTGGCTACCAAAAGCCCCTAAAAGGTGCCTGGCTACCACAAGTCCTACAAGTCGCCTGGTACCAATATCCTACAAGTCACCTGGCTACTACAAGTCCTACAATTTCGCCTGCAAACCACATCTCATAATTTTGTTAATTACTCTACTGGGGGGTGTAATAGATGTTTTAAGCGAAATGTCTATATTAACTTTTTACGAATTTAATGCTCGTTAGAGTATTATTATTGTATATTGTCTTTAAATTTATTATTAGCATGGCGTCTCAAACACTAATAAGACACTCTTAGTGGTGGCCCGGTGGCCTGGTGGCTAAAGCTCCCGCTTCACACACGGAGGGCCCGGGTTCGATTCCCGGAGGGTGGAAACATTTCGACACGTTTCCTTACACCTGTTGTCCTGTTCACCTAGCAGCAATAGGTACCTGGGTGTTAGTCGACTGGTGTGGGTCGCATCCTGGGGACAAGATTAAGGACCCCAATGGAAATAAGTTAGACAGTCCTCGATGACGCACTGACTTTCTTGGGTTATCCTGGGTGGCTAACCCTCCGGGGTTAAAAATCCAAACGAAATCTTATCTTATCTTATCTTAATGTATATCCTGCCTACCAGCACAGTGTGTAAGTTTACTTAGCTATAGGTACACATCATTATCAGTTATAATAATAATGTAGGTATGTAGCCCACTTGGGCTACGTACCTACACCTACCTACATAACTAGACGATGTTTAATAAGGCCCAGAGTCATATTATTACCATCGACATACCACGTTCACGTAGTTTAATCGTTTATAACAACTGCCTTTAGATGCCATCATAAACAAAGGGAGAAGTAATGAATAATTCATGCTGAGAATTGTAAACAAAGTTTTATGTATTAAGGGGAGTGACGTAATGTTTCCCTCCACGCAGCTACCACAACTCCATAGTGTATAAACACTATGTTTAAATGCTATGTAACGTGTTTATTATATGATTTTGAAGAAAATATCATAGATGGATTAATGAAATTGTCTATATTAACATAAACTAAGACATTTAATGTGCCCAAGAGTGATTGTTATTACATAATAGAGAGATATACTCACGGAGAATATTAACAAACCGGGTGGTGCACACCGTATTTGAAAGACCACTCGCCATATAGAAAGTTTTGGTCATAATTTGAAATTGCCGTATTAGTGCAATGCCATAAGGCGAAACGCCATAGAGTGGGGCCCTACTGTACCTTTATTAAAGACTCTTGTTAGCTTATGGAAGACAGGTGGGACAAGGTTTTGTCACTGAACATGTTGCAGATATTGCTTGTTTCAACTTGGTCAGGGTGATATTTCTCCACAAAAGTTTGCACCTCATTCTACTTTGCACAAATATCTTCAATCACTGAAGAAGGCACCTTCTCCCCTCTCTCTTCCTCCTCCTCAAAGAAGGGTAGTGGTGGGTGGTAGTGTCTGTGTTGAGTGGTGGTAGTGTCTGTGTTGAGTGATGGTAGTGTCTGTGTTGAGTTGTGGTAGTGTCTGTGTTGAGTGGTGGTAGTGTCTGTGTTGATGTGGTGGTAGTGTCTGTGTTGAGTGGTGGTAGTGTCTGTGTTGAGTGGTGGTAGTGTCAATGTTGATGTGGTGGTAGTGTCTGTGTTGAGTGGTGGTAGTGTCAGTGTTGAGTGGTGGTAGTGTCAGTGTTGAGTGGTGGTAGTGTCAGTGTTGAGTGGTGGTAGTGTCAGTGTTGAGTGGTGGTAGTGTCAGTGTTGAGTGGTGGTAGTGTCAGTGTTGAGTGGTGGTAGTGTTAGTGTTGAGTGGTGGTAGTGTCAGTGTTGAGTGGTGGTAGTGTCAGTGTTGAGTGGTGGTAGTGTCAGTGTTGAGTGGTGGTAGTGTCTGTGTTGAGTGGTGGTAGTGTCTGTGTTGGTGGTGGTAGTGTCTGTGTTGAGTGGTGGTAGTGTCTGTGTTGAGTGGTGGTAGTGTCTGTGTTGAGTGGTGGTAGTGTCTGTGTTGAGTGGTGGTAGTGTCTGTGTTGGGTGCTTTTCATCGGGGGAATGTTGCATCTCCTGCAGAGTCTTTTGCTTTCATAGGGAGTGATTTTCGTGTGCAGGTTTGGTACCAATCCCTCCAGGACCTTCCAAGTGTATATTATCATGTATGTCTTTCGTCTCCATTCGAGGGAAAACAGATCAAGGGCCTTCAACCACTCCCAGTAGTTTAGGTGCCTTATCGTACTTATGTGTGCCGTGAAAGTTGTTGGTACACTCTCCAGGTCTGCAATGTCGCTAGCCTTGAAGGGGGCCGTTAGTGTACAGCAGTATTCCAGCTCAGAGAGCACAATCAATTTGAAGAGAATAATCATGGGCTTGGAGTCCCTAGTTTTGAAGGTTCTCATTACATTGTTTTGGTTTATCAGGGCGAGATCCTCTAACATTATCACTCCCAGATCCTTCACATTACTTTTCCGCTCTATTGTGTTGTTAGAATTTGTCGTATACCCCAACACATTTTTAGTTTCTTCAAATTTCCCATTTCTGAGTAGTTGAAATTTCTCCTCATTGAACTTCATATTGTTTTGAGTGGCCCATTCGAAGATTTGGTTGATGTCCCGTTATTCCTTTATCACGCATTTTGTGTGCTATTACGCCATGGTCACACTTGTCGAAAGCTTTTGCAAAGTCTGTGTACTACGTCTGTATTTTGTTTATCCTCTACGCATCCAGGACCTTGTCAGAGTGGTCCAGTAGCTGGGACAGGCAGGAGCGACCTGCTCTAAACCGGTGTTGCCCTGGGTTGTGTAATTGAAGGGTATCTAGGGGGTTGGCTATTTCTTTGCCTT
>NW_026471436.1:0-10700 GCF_026875155.1 Cherax quadricarinatus | reverse complement strand
CGTATAAAACACTCCCTACCCTGGGTTATCCTGGGTGGCTAAGACTCCCTACCCTGGGTTATCCTGGGTGGCTAACACTCCCTACCCTGGATTATCCTGGGTGGCTAACACTCCCTACCCTGGGTTATCCTGGGTGGCTAACACTCCCTACCCTGGGTTATCCTGGGTGGCTAGCTCTCCCTACCCTGGGTTATCCTGGGTATCTAACACTCCCTACCCTGGGTTATCCTGGGTGGCTAGCACTCCCTACCCTGGGTTATCCTGGGTATCTAAGACTCCCTACCCTGGGTTATCCTGGGTGGCTAAGACTCCCTACCCTGAGTTATTCTGGGTGGCTAACACTCCCTGCCCTGGATAATCCTGGGTGGCTAACACTCCCTACCCTGGGTTATCCTGGGTGGCGAACGCTTCCTACCCTGGGTTATCCTGGGTGGCTAGCTCTCCCTACCCTGGGTTATCCTGGGTATCTAACACTCCCTACCCTGGGTTATCCTGGGTGGCTAGCACTCCCTACCCTGGGTTATCCTGGGTATCTAAGACTCCCTACCCTGGGTTATCCTGGGTGGCTAAGACTCCCTACCCTGAGTTATTCTGGGTGGCTAACACTCCCTGCCCTGGATAATCCTGGGTGGCTAACACTCCCTACCCTGGGTTATCCTGGGTGGCGAACGCTTCCTACCCTTTGGGTTATCCTGGGTGCTAACACTCCCTACCCTGGGCTATCCTGGGTGGCTAACACTTCCTACCCTTGGTTATCCTGGGTGGCTAACTCTCCCTACTCTGGGTTATCCTGGGTGGTTAACACTCCCTACCCTGGGTTATCCTGGGTATCTAACCCTCCCCAGGGCTAAAAATATCAACAAATCTTATCTCACAAATAGCTAACACACACAGTTGAGACGCTGTGTGTGCCGCTAACAATTTTCAACACAAGGAAGAGGCGGGGGCCAGGAGCTACGACTCGACCCCTGCAACCACAAATAGGTGCACACACACACACGCTGTTATGAACCAGCAAGCTAAAATAAACCTTTGTGTACAAAATATGACCTGAAAACAGAACGCGTCTAGATTGGCCATCATTATTGAGCTTAATCTTGGGTTATAGGTATCAAATCCTTTAATTATATCAGAATAGCTTCCAAACCTCCTGGATCAGTGAAGGTATTAAAAAACCTACAACGTTTTGACCCTGTTATACCCTACCAGATATTTTTAAATATTAATTGATAATAATAATAATAATAATAATAATAATAATAATAATATACCAATAACGCTTAACTTTCCCAACTTGAAACATTACTTACTCAAAATATAATTATTTGCACTTTATAATACTTTCTAAATATTCACTGAATTATTTCGAGACGTAAAGCGCCTCTGAGTGCCTCTCCTCACTTAGCGACGTACTCGTTTACCGACAACTCGGACTTACGACGGACTCTGACCAGTATTAATACCTAAATATAGTATAATGGAGCTGATTTCTTTTATATTATGGTGCAAAGGTGACACTAAAACAATATCAAAGATGGTTGACACAAACCCACTACCATTATAGTATGTTCCTCACTTAACGACGAATTCGCTTAACGAGGAATTAGCTTTTGAACAGAACTCCGTCGTTAAGTGAGGCGAGATTGTAATTCCTTATGATCATGAACCTTGGAATACCGTCTCAGAGATTGTGGTCCAGTGATGAAGGTGAAATGCCAGCACAACGTATCCATCCACTTGCTGCCCACTACTAGTTATCCATCCACTTGCTGCCCACTACCAGTTATCCATCCACTTGTTGCCCACTGCCAGTTATCCATCCACTTGCTGCCCACTAACTAGTTATCCATCCACTTGTTGCCCACTACCAATTATCCATCCACTTGCTCCCCACTACCAGTTATCCATCCACTTGTTGCCCACTACCAGTTATCCATCCACTTGCTGCCCACTTACTAGTTATCCATCCACTTGCTGCCCACTACCAGTTATCCATCCACTTGCTGCCCACTACCAGTTATCCATCCACTTGCTGCCCACTACCAGTTATCCATCCACTTGCAGCCCACTACTAGTTATCCATCCACTTGCTGCCCACTACCAGTTATCCATCCACTTGCTGCCCACTACCAGTTATCCATCCACTTGCTGCCCACTACTAGTTATCCATCCACTTGCTGCCCACTACTAGTTATCCATCCACTTGCTGCCCACTACCAGTTATCCATCCACTTGTTGCCCACTACCAGTTATCCATCCACTTGTTGCCCACTACCAGTTATCCATCCACTTGCTGCCCACTACCAGTTATCCATCCACTTGCGCCCACTACTAGTTATCCATCCACTTGCTGCCCACTACCAGTTATCCATCCACTTGCTGCCCACTACAGTTATCCATCCACTTGCTGCCCACTACTAGTTATCCATCCACTTGCTGCCCACTACCAGTTATCCATCCACTTGCTGCCCACTACCAGTTATCCATCCACTTGCTGCCCACTACTAGTTATCCATCCACTTGCTACCCACTACCAGTTATCCATCCACTTGCTGCCCACTACCAGTTATCCATCCACTTGCTGCCCACTACCAGTTATCCATCCACTTGTTGCCCACTACTAGTTATCCATCCACTTGCTGCCAACTACCAGTTATCCATCCACTTTGCTGCCCACTACCAGCTATCCATTCACTTGTTGCCCACTACCAGTTATCCATCCACTTGCTGCCCACTTCCAGTTATCCATCCACTTGCTGCCCACTACCAGCTATCCATTCACTTGTTGCCCACTACCAGTTATCCATCCACTTGCTGCCCACTCCAGTTATTCATCCATTTGCTGCCCACTACCAGGTATCCATCCGCTTGCTGCCCGCAAACCAGTTATCCATCCACTTGCTGCCCACTACCAGTTATCCATCCACTTGCTGCCCACTACCAGTTATCCATCCGCTTGCTGCCCACTACCAGCTATCCATCCACTTGCTGCCCACTACCAGTTATCCATCCACTTGCTGCCCACTACCAGTTATCCATCCACTTGCTGCCCACTACTAGTTATCCATCCACTTGCTGCCCACTACCAGTTATCCATCCACTTGCTGACCACTACCAGTTATCCATCCACTTGCTGCCCACTACTAGTTATCCATCCACTTGCTACCCACTACCAGTTATCCATCCACTTGCTGCCCACTACCAGTTATCCATCCACTTGCTGCCCACTACCAGTTATCCATCCACTTGTTGCCCACTACTAGTTATCCATCCACTTGCTGCCCACTACCAGTTATCCATCCACTTGCTGCCCACTACCAGCTATCCATTCACTTGTTGCCCACTACCAGTTATCCATCCACTTGCTGCCCACTACCAGTTATCCATCCACTTGCTGCCCACTACCAGCTATCCATCCACTTGTTGCCCACTACCAGTTATCCATCCACTTGCTGCCCACTACTAGTTATCCTTTCCACTTGCTGCCCACTACCAGCTATCCATCCACTTGCTGCCCACTACCTGTTATCCATCCACTTGCTGCCCACTACTAGTTATCCATCCACTTGCTGCCCACTACCAGTTATCCATCCACTTGCTGGCCACTACCAGTTATCCATCCACTTGCTGCCCACTACCAGTTATCCATCCACTTGCTGCCCACTACTAGTTATCCATCCACTTGCTACCCACTACCAGTTATCCATCCACTTGCTGCCCACTACCAGTTATCCATCCACTTGCTGCCCACTACCAGTTATCCATCCACTTGTTGCCCACTACTATTTATCCATCCACTTGCTGCCCACTACCAGTTATCCATCCACTTGCTGCCACACTACCAGCTATCCATTCACTTGTTGCCCACTACCAGTTATCCATCCACTTGCTGCCCACTACCAGTTATCCATCCACTTACTGCCCACTACCAGCTATCCATTCACTTGTTGCCCACTACCAGTTATCCATCCACTGCTGCCCACTCCAGTTATTCATCCATTTGCTGCCCACTACCAGTTATCCATCCACTTGTTGCCCACTACTATTTATCCACCCACTTGCTGCCCACTACCAGTTATCCATCCACTTGCTGCCCACTACCAGTTATCCATCCACTTGTTGCCCACTACTAGTTATCCATCCACTTGCTGCCCACTACCAGTTATCCATCCACTTGCTGCCCACTACCAGCATCCATTTCACTTGTTGCCCACTACCAGTTATCCATCCACTTGCTGCCCACTCCCATTTATTCATCCATTTGCTGCCCACTACCAGGTATCCATCCGCTTGCTCCCCGCTACCAGTTATCCATCCACTTGCTGCCACTACCAGTTATCCATCCACTTGCTGCCCACTACCAGTTATCCATCCACTTGCTGCCCACTCCCAGTTATCCATCCACTTGCTGCCCACTACCAGTTATCCATCCACTTGCTGCCCACTACCAGCTATCCATTCACTTGTTGCCCACTACCAGTTATCCATCCACTTGCTGCCCACTCCCAGTTATTCATCCATTTGCTGCCCACTACCAGTTATCCATCCGCTTGCTGCCCGCTACCAGTTATCCATCCACTTGCTGCCCACTACCAGGTATCCATCCGCTTGCTGCCCGCTACCAGTTATCCATCCACTTGCTGCCCACTACCAGGTATCCATCCGTTTGCTGCCCACTACCATTATCCATCCACTTGCTGCCCACTACCAGTTATCCATCCACTTGCTGCCCACTACCAGTTATTCATCCACTTGCTGCCCACTCCCAGTTATTCATCCATTTGCTGCTCACTACCAGTTATCCATCCACTTGCTGCCACTACCAGTTATCCATCCACTTGCTGCCCACTACCAGTTATCCATCCACTTGCTGCCCACTACCAGTTATCCATCCACTTGCTGCCCACTACCAGTTATCCATCCACTTGCTGCCCACTACCAGTTTATCCATCCACTTGCTGCCCACTACCAGTCACCATCCACTTGCTGTCCACTACCAGCCACCCATCCACTTGCTGTCCACTACCAGCCACCCATCCACTTGCTACCCAACTTACACCTATTCTCTCTGCTGACAACAACAACTTCTGTCACCTGCTACCATAATCTACCCTCACTCAACACTATTATCAGAGCAGCCTTGATGACTGCCAATAAACTCTCACTTAATATAGACAAAATCTTCAACATTATGTTTGAGAGTATAGCAAGAAAGGTCCAGCTAAACATTACGTTTAACATCGATATTGCTAACATAATAAGGGAAACCCATATCCAACACTTAAGTATCTAAAACATCTTGGATCGCGTCAAAAATACGTCACTATGTACCACAAACACTACTAGTTATACTGTTAACTATGCTAGACAACACACCTGCTCACTGTACCTACTCACAGTACCTACTCACTGTACAAAACATCCACTGGTACTACTGTGCCACCTGTATTTACGGTCAAATCATTGACAATATTTATCCCCAACTGAAGCAGTGTCTTCCCAGCTACAACGGGACACACAGACATCATCCTGGACACAAACATCTCTGTGGCAGTGTCTTCCCAGCTACAACGGGACACACAGACATCATCCTGGACACAAACATCTCTGTGGCAGTGTCTTCCCAGCTACAACGGGACACACAGACATCATCCTGGACACAAACATCTCTGTGCAGTGTCTTCCCCGCTACAACGGGACACACAGACATCATCCTGGACACAAACATCTCTGTGGCAGTGTCTTCCCAGCTACAACGGGACACACAGACATCATCCTGGACACAAACATCTCTTGACAGTGTCTTCCCAGCTACAACGGGACACACAGACATCATCCTGGACACAAACATCTCTGTGGCAGTGTCTTCCCAGCTACAACGGGACACACAGACATCATCCTGGACACAAACATCTCTGTGACAGTGTCTTCCCAGCTACAACGGGACACACAGACATCATCCTGGACACAAACATCTCTGTGGCAGTGTCTTCCCAGCTACAACGGGACACACAGACATCATCCTGGAACACAAACATCTCTGTGGCAGTGTCTTCCCAGCTACAACGGGACACACAGACATCATCCTGGACACAAACATCTCTGTGGCAGTGTCTTCCCAGCTACAACGGGACACACAGACATCATCCTGGACACAAACATCTCTGTGGGAGTGTCTTCCCAGCTACAACGGGACACACAGACATCATCCTGGACACAAACATCTCTGTGGCAGTGTCTTCCCCGCCACAACGGGACACACAGACATCATCCTGGACACAAACATCTCTGTGCAGTGTCTTCCCAGCTACAACGGGACACAGAGACATCATCCTGGACACAAACATCTCTGTGGCAGTGTCTTCCCAGCTACAACGGGACACACAGACATCATCCTGGACACAAACATCTCTGTGACAGTGTCTTCCAGCTACAACGGGACACAGACATCATCCTGGATACAAACATCTCTGTGGCAGTGTCTTCCCAGCTACAACGGGACACACACACATCATCCTGGACACAAACATCTCCGTGACAGTGTCTTCCCAGCTACAACGGGACACACAGACATCATCCTGGACACAAACATCTCTGTGGCAGTGTCTTCCCAGCTACAACGGGACACAGAGACATCATCCTGGACACAAACATCTCTGTGGCAGTGTCTTTCCAGCCACAACGGGACACACAGACATCATCCTGGACACAAACATCTCTGTGGCAGTGTCTTCCCAGCTACAACGGGACACAGAGACATCATCCTGGACACAAACATCTCTGTGGCAGTGTCTTCCCAGCTACAACGGGACACACAGACATCATCCTGGACACAAAACATCTCTGTGACAGTGTCTTCCCAGCTACAACGGGACACACAGACATCATCCTGGACACAAACATCTCTGTGACAGTGTCTTCCCAGCTACAACGGGACACACAGACATCATCCTGGACACAAACATCTCTGTGGCAGTGTCTTCCCAGCTACAACGGGACACACAGACATCATCCTGGACACAAACATCTCTGTGGCAGTGTCTTCCCAGCTACAACGGGACACACAGACATCATCCTGGACACAAACATCTCTGTGGCAGTGTCTTCCCAGCTACAACGGGACACACAGACATCATCCTGGACACAAACATCTCTGTGGCAGTGTCTTCCCAGCTACAACGGGACACACAGACATCATCCTGGACACAAACATCTCTGTGGCAGTGTCTTCCCAGCCACAACGGGACACACAGACATCATCCTGGACACAAACATCTCTGTGGCAGTGTCTTCCCAGCTACAACGGGACACAGGGGACATCATCCTGGACACAAACATCTCTGTGGCAGTGTCTTCCCAGCTACAACGGGACACACAGACATCATCCTGGACACAAACATCTCTGTGACAGTGTCCCTTCCCAGCTACAACGGGACACAGACATCATCCTGGATACAAACATCTCTGTGGCAGTGTCTTCCCAGCTACAACGGGACACACAGACATCATCCTGGACACAAACATCTCCGTGACAGTGTCTTCCCAGCTACAACGGGACACACAGACATCATCCTGGACACAAACATCTCTGTGGCAGTGTCTTCCCAGCTACAACGGGACACAGAGACATCATCCTGGACACAAACATCTCTGTGGCAGTGTCTTTCCAGCCACAACGGGACACACAGACATCATCCTGGACACAAACATCTCTGTGGCAGTGTTCTTCCCAGCTACAACGGGACACAGAGACATCATCCTGGACACAAACATCTCTGTGGCAGTGTCTTCCCAGCTACAACGGGACACACAGACATCATCCTGGACACAAACATCTCTGTGACAGTGTCTTCCCAGCTACAACGGACACACAGACATCATCCTGGACACAACACATCTCTGTGACAGTGTCTTCCCAGCTACAACGGGACACACAGACATCATCCTGGACACAACATCTCTGTGGCAGTGTCTTCCCAGCTACAACGGGACACACAGACATCATCCTGGACACAAACATCTCTGTGACAGTGTCTTCCCAGCTACAACGGGACACACAGACATCATCCTGGACACAAACATCTCTGTGGCAGTGTCTTCCCAGCCCCAACGGGACACACAGCATCAAACCCGGACACAAACATCTCTGTGCAGTGTCTTTCCCCGTACAACGGGACACACAGACTCATCCTGGACACAAACATCTCTGTGGAATGTCTTCCCAGCCACAACGGGACACCCCAGACATCATCCTGGACACAAACATCTCTTTGGCAGTGTTTTTCCCAGCTTTCAACGGGCAAAACAGACATCATCCTGGACACAAACCCCTCTGTGGCAGTGTCTTCCCAGCTCAACGGGACACACAGACATCATCCTGGACACAAAACATCTCTGTGGCAGTGTCTTCCCAGCTACAACGGGACTCACAGACATCATCCTGGACACAAAAAATCTCTGTGGCAGTGTCTTCCCAGCTACAACGGGACACACAGACATCATCCTGGACACAAACATTTTCCATGACATCCTCGTGTCAGGGGTACATCTCTTCAAAAATTTAATATACATATAAAGGGGCCCCCAAAACTGGAAGTCTCGGCCAGAAATCTCCAGAAGCAGTAGCTCAACTAGCAGTTTTAAACTGGTCACCCCTCCAATTACTACCCAGCACAATACAATGGAGTTAAGTTCTCCAAACTTTAACAAAGTTAAATAACGGTTTTTAGTGGTTATAGGAGCATTATTAGGATAAAACCGACGTAATTATGTGACACAGTTTCCATAAACGTAAATCCCATTGAGTTAGGGTTTGGGAGTTTTTCGTTAAGTTTGGGAAAGTTAGGTTTTTTACCTTTTCTTTAAAGTTTTGGGAACTTGGTTAGTTTACGTTTCTTTTCGTTAATTGGGAACGTTACGTTACGTTACTTTACGTTAGGTTAGTTTACGTTTTTACTTAAGTTTGGGAACGTTAGGGTTTACGTTACTTTCGTTAATTAGGGAACGTTACGTTTCGTTACTTTCGTTAGGTTAGTTTACGTTTCTTTACTTAATTTGGGGAAATTAGGTTACGTTACTTACGTTAAGTTAGGGAACGCTTTACGTTTCTTTACGTTAATTAGGGAACTTTAGGGTTTCTTACTTTACTTTAAGTTGGGGAACGTTAGGTTACTTTACTTTACGTTAAGTTGGGGGAACTTTTGGGTTTAGGGTTACTTTACGTTAAGTTAGGGAACTTTATTTAGTTTCCGTTTAGGTTAGGGAACTTCCCTTTTTGGGTTGGGGAACTTTTAGTTACTTTATTTTACTTTAAGTTAGGGAACGTTAGGTTACGTTATTTTACTTTAATTTTGGGAAATTTTTTAGGTTAGGTTAGTTACGTTAGGTTGGGGAACGTTTTTTTGGGTTTACTTTTTTTTTACGTTGCTTTATTCCCTTTACGTTGGGTTGGGTTTTAACCGGGGGTTTACCTGACCCGGTTTGGGGGGTAAACCCGCCCCCGCCCCTCGGTCGATACCGGGGAAAAAAAGGTGAATCGGGGTTTGAAAAACCAGGCTGTTACGCAAACGACGTACAAAGCCCCGCCTGGGGCGGGTATTTACTTTAGGTGCCGGCCATTGCCTTTTTTAAAAGACACCCGGGGCCCAAAGGTAATCCCCCTTATAAGAACATAAAACATAAAAACGAAGGGAAACACTGCAAAAGGGGCCTACGGCCCCTTTGGAGGCAGGCCCCAAGGTCCCCCCGGCCCCCCCTTAAGCCAATCACCCAACCGGTCAGGTCGGGTCACATTGATTTAAAGGGGAAAGGAACACGGGAAACCCCGGACCTGTTAGCACAAGCAATCGGGCCCCAACTCACACCCACCCACATCTACTCATGTATTTATCCAACCCATTTTAAAACTACAAAAACGTTCTGGCCTCATAACGGTAAATTGGGGGTTTGTTCCACTCATTTCCCCAACTCAATTTCCAAACCATACTTTCCTTATCCCCCGAATCTGAATTTTTTCCCAAATTTAAAACCATTTCGCGAGTCCTGTTTTAAGGTAGAAATTTCCCGCACACATTTACTCCCCTTTTATTTATTCCTGGCTTTCCCCCTTAAAAAACCCCAAACATATTCCCCCCCAATTCCCAAAGTCTTTTTAAGAGGAAAATTTCAGGTCCTTAGCAAACCTCAAAAGGGGGAAAGGTTTTTTGATACATGGGAAACATCTTTGTCATCCCCTTTGTTTCAATTTTTCCCCCGAATTTATTTTTCCATTCTTAATACGGTGACCAAAAATGTCAGCATAATCTTAAAAAAGAGGCCTAAAAACCCCGGGATGTATAGATTTAAGAACAACCTTAGGGCCCTATTATTTAGCTTCTTTATATGAAGCCAAGGGGTTCTAAATTTGCTTTATTTCGAACACTTATGCCCCTGTTTTCTTGGTTTCAGATTACTGCTAACCCGAACTCCTAAAAACTTTTTCGCAATCCGTAATATTAAGATCAAAAATTATTTATTTAAAATTGGCATGGTTATTTTCCTGTTTCCCAAAATTTAGAACTTTGCATTTTTCTATATTAAACTGCATCGCCACTTTTTCCGGGCCACTCATCAGTCTATTTAAATCTTCCTGGAGTGCTCGAATGTCCTCGTCCCGAATGAATTCGACGGCCCATTTTGGTGCATCGGGAAACTTGCCGATT
>NW_026471435.1:0-11722 GCF_026875155.1 Cherax quadricarinatus | reverse complement strand
TTATGTAAATTTCCCCCAACATAAACACACATTAATTTACATTTTGCTTGACATTCTCACATCACAGAACATTACAACATAACACAGTATCTTAGACAGAGTCGTACTGTCCAGTGTGCAAGAACCACCACCTTAATTCTAGTTTATATTTTCATCCCATAACGTTTATAGTGTGTGTGTGTGTGTGTGTGTGTGTGTGTGTGTGTGTGTGTGTGTGGTGTGGGTGTGTGTGGGTGTGTGTGTGTGTGTGTGTGTGTGTGTGTGTGTGTGTGTGTGTGTGTGTGTGTGTGTAGGTGTGTGTGTACTCGCCTAGTTGAACTCACCTAGTTGAACTCACCTAGTTGAGGTTGCGGGGGTCGAGTCCGAGCTCCTGGCCCCGCCTCTTCACTGATCGCTACTAGGTCACTCTCCCTGAGCCGTGAGCTTTATCATACCTCTGCTTAAAGCTATGTATGGATCCTGCCTCCACTACATCGCTTCCCAAACTATTCCACTTACTGACTACTCTGTGGCTGAAGAAATACTTCCTAACATCCCTGTGATTCATCTGTGTCTTCAGCTTCCAACTGTGTCCCCTTGTTACTGTGTCCAATCTCTGGAACATCCTGTCTTTGTCCACCTTGTCAATTCCTCTCAGTATTTTGTATGTCGTTATCATGTCCCCCCTATCTCTCCTGTCCTCCAGTGTCGTCAGGTTGATTTCCTTACCCTTTCCTCGTAGGACTTACCTCTTAGCTCTGGGACTAGTCTTGTTGCAAACCTTTGCACTTTCTCTAGTTTCTTCACGTGCTTGGCTAGGTGTGGGTTCCAACTGGTGCCGCATACTCCAAATATGGGCTAACCCGTACACGGTGTACAGGGTCCTGAATGATTCCTTATTAAGATGTCGGAATGCTGTTCTGAGGTTTGCTAGGCGCCCATATGCTGCAGCAGTTATTTGGTTGATGTGCGCTTCAGGAGATGTGCCTGGTGTTTACTCACCAAGATCTTTTTCCTTGAGTGAGGTTTGTAGTCTCTGGCCCCCTAGACTGTACTCCGTCTGCGGCCTTCTTTGCCCTTCCCCAATCTTCATGACTTTGCACTTGGTGGGATTGAAATCCAGGAGCCAATTGCTGGACCAGGTCTGCAGCCGTCCAGATCCCTTTGTAGTTCTGCCTGGTCTTCGATCGAGTGAATTCTTCTCATCAACTTCACGTCATCTGCAAACAGGGACACCTCAGAGTCTATTCCTTCCGTCATGTCGTTCACAAATACCAGAAACAGCATGGTTCTAGGAACTGACCCCTGGGAGGGTGACTCCCGCCTGTGGTAGCAGTGTGTGTGGGTGGTGTGTGTGTTGTTGTGTGTGTGTGTGTGTGTGTGTGTGTGTGTGTGTGTGTTGTGTGTGTGTGTGTGTGTGTGTGAGGGAGTGAAATATGAGATAAAACAAACTTGTTTATAAAATTGTTTTAAAATTATTTTTACCTAAATTAAATCTTGCATAAGATAATTCATATATTGTCTTCTTTACCTGACCCACAAGTGTCTCAAACTAGTAACTTTACCTGACCCACAAGTGTCTCAAACTAGTAACTTTACCTGACCCACAAGTGTCTCAAAATAGTAACTTTACCTGACCCACAAGTGTCTCAAACTAGCAACTTTACCTGAACCACAAGTGTTCAAAATAGTACTTTACCTGACCCACAAGTGGGTCTCAAACTAGCAACTTTTACTGAGCACAAGTGTCTCAAAACTAGTAACTTTACCTGACCCCAAGTGTCCCTCCAAACTAGTACTTTACTGACCCAGTGATCAAACTAGTAACATTACCTGACCCCCAAGTGTCTCAATACTAGTAACTTTACCTCTGACCACAAGTGTCTCAAACTAGTACTTTTACATGACCCACAAGTGTCTCAAATAGTAACTTACCTGACCCAAGTGGTCTCAAACTAAAGCTAATTTACCTGACCTCACAAGTGTCTCAATAGTAACCTTTACCTGACCCACAAGTGTCTCAAACTAGTAAATTTACTGACCCACAAGTGTCTCAAACTAGTAACTTTACCTGACCACAAGTGTCTAAAACTAGAAATTTACCTGACCCCAAAGTGTCTAAACTAGCAACTTTACCTGACCAAAAAGTTTTCTTCAAAACTATAACTTTTACCTGACCCACAAGTGTCTCAAAACTAGTAAACTTTTACTGACCCACAAGTGTCTCAAACTAGCAACTTTACAGACCACAAGTGTCTCAAACTAGTAACTTTACCTGAACCAAAGTCGTCTCAACTAGTAGTAACTTTACTGACCCACAAGTGTCTCAAAATAGCAACCTTTTTACCTTGACCACAAGTGTCTCAAAAAACTAGTAACTTTACCTGACCACAAGTGTCTCAAATAGCAACTTTACTGACCCACAAGTGTCTCAAAAAATTGTAACTTTACTGCTCCACAAGTGTCTCAAACTTAGAAAACTTTACCTGATCCCACAGTGTCTCAAAACCTAGAACTTTACTGACCCACAAGTGTCTCATACTAGCAACTTAACCTGACCCCCAAGTTGTCTCAAACTGTAACTTTACCTGACCCAAAGTGTCTCAAAACTAGTAACTTTAACTGAAAAACCCCCCCCATAAAATAAACAAAAAAGCGTTTTCTTCAAACTAGCAACTTTTACTGACCCACAAGTGTCTCAAACTAGTAACTTTACCTGACCCACAAGTGTCTCTAACTAGCAACTTTACCTGACCCCAGTGGTCTCAAAAACTAGTAATTTACCTGGACCCACAAGTGTCTCAAACTAGTAACTTTACCTGCCCCAACAAGGTCTCAAAACTAGTAACTTTACCTGAACCCACAAGTCGTCTCACAATATTAACTTTACCTGACCCACAAGTGTCTCAATCTAGCAACTTTAACCTGACCCACAAGTGTCTCAATCTAGTAACTTTACCAGACCCACAAGTGTCTGAAACTAGTAAACTTTACCTGACAACAAGTGATTCTCAAACTAGCAACTTTACCTGACCCACAAGTGTCTCAAACTAGTTACTGTACCTGGATCCCACAAGTGTCTCAAACTAGTACTTTACCTGGACCCACAAGTTCTGTCTCAAACTAGTAACTTTACCTGACCAACAAGTGTCTAAACTAGTAAACTTACCTGACCACAAGTGTCGCTCAAACTAGTAAACTTTACCTGAGGCACAAGTGTCTCAAATAGCAACTTTACCTGACCCAAGTGTCTCAATAACTAGTAACTTTTACCTGACCACAAGTGTCTCAAACTAGTAACTTTACCATGACCCACAAGTGTCTCAAACTAGTTACTTTACCCTGACCCCAAGTGTCTCAAACTAGTAAACTTTACCGACCCACCAAGTTCTCAAACTAGTAACTTTACAGCAGCACAAGTGTCTCAAACTAGTCACCTTTACAGAGCACAAGTGTCCCAAACTAGTAACTTTACGTGAGCCACAAGTGTCTAAACTAGTAACTTTACTGACCACAAGGGTCTCAAATAGTAACTTTACCTGAGCACAAGTGTCTCAAACTAGAATACTTTACCTGACCACCAAGTGTCTCAAACTAGTAAACTTTACCTGAGCCACAAGTGTTCCAAAACTAGTATCTTTAACTGAGCACAAGTGTCTCAAACTAGTAACTTTAACAGAGATCACAAGTGTCTCAAACTAGTAAACTTTTACCTGAGACAAGTGTCTCAAATAGTAAAACTCTATGACCCACAAGTGTCTCAAACTTAGTAACTTTACCTGAGCCACAAGTGTCTCAACTAGTATCTTTACCTGTACCACAGTTCTGTTCTAAAATAGTAACTTTACTCAAATAACCCGCACATAAAAGACAGAAGATTAAGACGACGATTCGGTCCGACTTGGACCCATTGACACTGTCACCTAACAGAGAAGGAGCAGGACGGCTTTATACTATAGGCAGGAAGAGGTGGATAGGTTGTAGTAGTGGCTAGTATTAATAGTAGTAGTAGTAGTACAAGAATTGTATATAATACGAAGGATTGAAATGAACACGCACACACCGGCATCCCCTCCGTAGGCGTTTCGCATCCTGCCCAGCCAATGGATGGCGAAACGTCCACAACAAGACAACCAGACGCCGCACATGTGTCTAATTTCATCAGTAGATGTAGTAGAAGAAGAGAGGTAGTAGTAGTGGTTAGTTGGTAGAAGTGGGTAATAAGGAAGGGACGAGCCAGTCAGATACAAGGAAGGGGAGCACTGCAGAGAGCTAGAAACCCACAGAGGGGAGAGCAGCGCACCAGAGTGCGGGGTATTTGAGTATCGTTTCCAGTCACGGTATTGTGCCTTTTTGTTATTTAGTATTTTGTCAACTTTACTGACCCACAAGTGTCTTAAAACTAGTAACTTACCCCTGACCCACAAGTATCTTCTAAAAACTAGTAACTTTTCCACACCTTTCATAATGGATGTCTTATAATACGCAAACCAAACATTCTTCATCACAATACTGAAATATATAAAGTTTCTGATTTAATTTACCAACATTTAGGTAGATGATTGTTTTTCCTACTTCACAACGTTTTCGATTTTATTTTTAAACGACAAACATAATTTTAACATCCGTGAGTTAGGAGTGATTATATGGACGGGTACATATTTGTTGTACATAAGTGTGTGTGTGTGTGTGTGTGTGTGTGTGTGTGTGTGAGTATTTTGTGATTACATACATATTAGCGTATAAGAGGCAGTGAGTGTGTTTTATACATGTGTGTGTGTGTGTGTGTGTGGTGTGTGTGTGTGTGTGTGTGTGTGTTGTGTGTGGGTTAGTTAACCACTTTTGTCTAGGCACATGTCGATTAGACACTAGCTGTTGTGTATATGAGTAGTGTGTGTGTGTGTGTGTGTGTGTGTGTGGTGTGTGTGTGTTGTGGTGTGTGTGTTGTGTGTGTGTGTGTGTGTGTGTGTGTGTGTGTGTGCGCTATGTGCGCAGTTCAGTTTTACGAGGTTAGAAAGACGGTGAACACACAGCTTCGTTTACGGAAATACGCAAATGAGTGTAAAAACAAGTGTATGTGTAAGTTAAGTGAGTTTACTTTGTACAAGTCATGTAAAAACACTTACACAATCTATCATACATATTAACGAATATGTAAATTACCCAGGATAAACCAAAAAGTCAGATTAAAAGTGAGCTAATTAACCATTGTGAGCGGCGCTTGTAACTGATCTTTTCCAAATACTAAGCCAATTAACAAAATAAAAACACGGAGGATTACTACTTATTACAGTTCTTACAAGAAAACATTCACAAATGCACCTTAAGCTGCTTATTAAAGACAAAAAGAAACTTTTATTTAATGTTGATGAATTGTTGGTAATTAAATAGAACTCCAAAATTTCACTGAGTGGCCGGCCGTGGTGGGCGAAACCTGGACGTAGTTGGCTTGCGTCTAGCTAACTTACGGTCTAGGCTGTCTTGGTGTATGTAATTACAGGAAGCAGTATTTATGTGTGTCCCCTCTCTGTAATTCAATCCACCTGGACAGTCTCTACGTAGACCAGCTAACACGCCTCGTTTTCATCTTGGCTCAGATCACGGAGGGGTGGCTGAGCTGACTTCGGGATAAATAAGCTGGGGAAAGCGAGACTGGCATATAACCTAAGGGAAGTGAGGAAGGGGAGACATCCGGGGGCCCACGGTGGAATTCCTGGATACTTGGACCTGGGGAAAGGCGTGGTTACCTTGGGGAAGTGGGGGAAGGGAGAATATTGAAGGCGGACAGATGGCTCTGGACCGCGACCTGGGGAGAGAGACGGGGAAAAAAAAGGATACTCAAGGTTGTTGAGGCAGACCTTGGGGAAGTGGGGAAGGGGGAGCACCTGGCCTTCGCCACAGGTGAACTCTGGAACACGGGACCCGGGGGGGGTGGCAAGTTGGGGTTGTGGGGGAATAGTGGGAGAAGGGGGAGCACCTGGACATCGCACAGGATGAAACTCTGGAACACGGACCGGGGGGGGGGGGCGGAGGGCGTGCAAGGTTGGGGGTCCGATGTGGGGAAGTGGGGAAGGGGAGCACCTGTGCCTTCGCCACGGTGATGTAACTCTGGAACCCACCGGACCGGGGGGGGGGGGGGCGGCAAGGTTGGTGTGTTGGGGGGAAGTGGGGAAGGGGCGAGCACCTGGCCTTGCCAAAGGTGAACTCTGGAACCACGGTCCCGGGGAGGGGGGAGTGCAAGGTTGGGTGTAGGGGAAGTGGGGAAGGGGGGAGCCACTGGCGGTCACCACAGGTGGACTACTTGAACACGCGACCCGGGGGGGGAGTGCAGGTTGGGGTGTGGGGGATGGGGTGAAGTGGGTCAAGGGGGAGCACCTGGCTCTCGCACATCGTGAAAAATCATGGAACCACGGACCCGGGGGGGGGGGAGTTCAGTGAAAGGTTGAGGGTGTGCGGGGAAGTGGGGAAGGGGGAGCCACTGGCCTTCGCACAGTTGAAACTCTGACCACGGACCCGGGGAGGGGGTGTGGGCAAGGTTTGGGGCTGTGGGGGTAGTGGGGAAGGGGAGCACCTGGCGTCAACACAGGTGGACTCCTGGAACCCACGGACCCGGGGGTGTAGGTGCAAGATGGGGCGGTGCGGGGAGTGGGGAAGGGGGAGCACCTGGCGTCTCTCAGGTGGACTCTGAACCACGGACCCGGGGGGGGAGTGCAAGGTTTGGGTTGTGGGGGATGTGGGGGAAGGGGGAGCACCTGGCCCTTAGCCCACAGAGTGAACTCCTGGAACCACGGACCCGGGGGGGGGGGAGTGCAAGGTTGGGGGTGTGGGGGAAGTGGGGAAGGGGAGCACCTGGGGATGGGGTGCGCACCAGGCGTCCCCAGGTGGACTCTTGGAACCAGGACGGGGGGAGGAGTGCAAGGTTGGGAGTTTGGGGCGCTGGTGGGGAAGGGGGAGCAACCTGGCTTGCCACAGGTGAACTCCTGGAACCACGGACCCGGGGGGGGGTGTGCAAGGTTGGGGTGTGGGGGAAGTGGGGGAAGGGGAGCACATGGCCTTCACACAGGTGGACTGCTGGAACACGGAGACCGAGGGCGGTGCAAGGTTGGGGTGTGGGGTGAGTGGGGAAGGGGAAAGCACCTGGCGTCACACGGGGTGGACTCCTGGAAACCACGGATCCGGGGGGGTGAGTGCAGGTTGGGGTGTGGGGGGAAAGTGGGGAAGGGGGGACCTGGCCTTGCACAGGTGAACTCCTGGAACCACGAACGGGGGGGTGCAAGGTTGGGGTGTTGGGTGGTAGTGGAGAAGGGGGAGCACCTGGCCTTCGACAGGTGAAATATGGAACCACGGGAACGGTGGGTGGAAGTGCAAGGTCTGGGGTGTGGGGGAAGTGGGGAAGGGGAGCACTGGCCTTCACACAGGGTGGACGCTGGAACCACGGACCCGGGGGGGTGCAAGGTTGGGGTGTGGGGGGTGGTGGGGAAGGGGAAGCACCTGGCGTAACTGACAGGTGGACTCCCTGGAACCACGGTTCCGGGGGGGGAGTGCAAGGTTGGGGTGTGGGGGAAGTGGGAAAGGGGGGAGCACCTGGCCTTAGACAGTGTGAACTCGGAACCACGGACCGGGGGGGGTGCAAGGTTGGGGTGTGGGGTGTAGTGGTGAAGGGGGAGACCTGCCTTGCAAGGGTGAACTCCTGGAAACCACGGACCGGGGGGGGGAGTGCAGGTAGGGGTGTGGGGGACAGTGGGGAGGGGGGGCCACCTGGCCTTCGCACCAGGTGAACTCCTGGAACACGGTCCCGGGGGGGTGCAAGGTTGGGGTGTGGGGGAAGTGAGGAAGGGGGAGGACTGGCCTTTCGCACAGGTGAACTCCTGGAAACCACGGTCGGGGGGTGCAAGGTTGGGGTGTAGGGGGAAAGTGGGGAAGGGGAGCCCTGGCGTCACAAAGGTGGACTCCTGGAACCACGGACCCGGGGGGGTGCAAGGTTGGGGTGTGGGGGGGGAAGTGGGGAAGGGGGGGCACCTGGCTTCGCACAGGTGAACTCCTGGAACCACGGTTCCGGGGGGGTGCAAGGTTGGGGTGTGGGGGAAGTGGGGAAGGGGGGGCACCTGGCCTTCGCCACAGGTGAACTCCTGGAACCACGGTCCGGGGGGTGCAAGGTTGGGGTTTTGGGGAAGTGGGGAAGGGGGGGAAGCACCTGGCCTTCGCACAGGTGAACCCCTGGAACCACGGCCCCGGGGGGGTGCAAGGTTGGGGTGGGGGGGAAGTGGGGAAGGGGAGCCCCGGGCCCTTTTCGCACAGGTGAACTCCTGGAACCACGGACCCGGGGGGGGTGCAAGGTTGGGGTGTGGGGGAAGTGGGGAAGGGGGGGCACCTGGCCTTCGCACAGGTGAACTCCTGGAACCACGGTCCCGGGGGGGTGCCTGAGGGGACACAGGCGGACTCCTGGACACGCGGAACCTGGGAAAGACGAAAAAGGATATCATCGGCCGTCGAGGAAGACCCTGGGGAAGTGGGGAAGGGAGAATGCCTGAGGGGACGCAGGCGGACTCCTGGACACGCGGACCTGGGAAAGACGAAAAAGGATACTCACCGGCCGTCGAGGGAAAGCCCCTGGGAAGTGGGGAAGGGAGAATGCCTGAGGGGACGCAGGCGGACTCCTGGACACGCGGACCTGGGAAAGACGAAAAAGGATACTCGCCGGCCGTCGAGGCAGACCCTGGGGAAGTGGGGAAGGGAGAATGCCTGAGGGGACACAGGCGGACTCCTGGACACGCGGACCTGGGAAAGAAAGAAAAAAAAGGATACTCCCCGGCCGCCCGGAGGCAGCCCCTGGGGAAGTGGGGGAAGGGAGAATGCCTGAGGGGACACAGGCGGACCCCTGGGACACGCGGACCTGGGAAAGAGAAAAAGGATACTCACCGGCCGTCGAGGCAGACCCTGGGGAAGTGGGGAAGGGAGAATGCCTGAGGGGACGCAGGCGGACTCCTGGACACGCGGACCTGGGAAAGACGAAAAAGGATACTCACCGGCCGTCGAGGCAGACCCTGGGGAAGTGGGGAAGCTGGAGAATCAGGCACGTATAACAGGAAGGGCAGTGCAATAGATCAGAGAATACCTGACAGGGAGGCAACAACGAGTCATGGTACGTGATGAAGTATCACAGTGGGCGCCTGTGACGAGCGGGTTCCCACAGGGTCAGTTCTAGAACCAGTGCTATTTTTGATATATGTGAATGACATGATGGAAGGGATAGACTCTGAAGTGTCCCTGTCGCAGATGATGTGAAGTTAATGAGAAGAATTAAACCGGATGAGGATCATGCAGGAGTACAAAGAGACCCGGACAGACTGGACACGTGGTCCAGAAAGTGGCTTCTCGATTTCAAGCCAGCCAAATGTAAAGTCATGAAGATTGGGGAAGGGCAAAGAAAGACCGCAGAGTATAGGCTGGTGGACAAAGACTGCAAACCTCACTCAAGGAAAAAGATCTTGGGGTGGTAAAACGCCGTGCACGTCCCCGGAAAGGACACATCACCCAGATAACTCCTGCAGCATATGGACGCTGGCAAACCTGAAAATAGGGGTTCCTGTTACAAAAACGCGATTTCTAAAAAGCTTAGAGATCCCCAGTGATACTAGAAAGGACTCCCCTTCTAGCATCCACCCTGTTACTGGGTTTTCGTAACAATTAGTCAGTATCCTTGTCCAATTATCCATTAGAATTCAATAAAAAATTAATAGTGCTTCAGGATTACAAACTGGTAGGCTACTAACTAGAGAAATTAAAATTTAATAAATTTATTAATAAAAGTCTAGAGGTATAAGATCAAAGTAATTAAATTAATATCAAAATAATAATAATCACTTCTTTGTGTACAGTAGTATTGGTTTCTGAAAGCACATATCGCATATTTATGTGTTAAGTACCATCTGGTACATTAATATTTAATAATACAATATACAAATAAGTTTATGTGTATTTGTGTAAGTGCTCTAAGTAGTTCACTATGTCTCACGACTCGACTAGACTTAAACAAGTGACTGACAAAGTCCTCACATAAACTAACTTCTTGACCAACTGGCAATCAGAACAGTCTGCTTGAACAATAAAAAGAATGCTAAGCCCAATAGCAATATAACAAGCAACTGCGACACAATCAGGATCAAGGAGATAATATAAAGACACTAAGTAGGGACCATCTGCAGATCCTCCACCAAAGTCACCAAACTCCCATACTACTGAATCTAAGTTCATCATAAGAAAATCACCGACTGTGACAGTACACAGATACCAGTACAAATTAGGTCAGAAGCTACAGCTCAGGACCTGAGTTGCTCAGAGTGTCTATGCGACACACAACCTCAGTACAACGTCGAAAAAATGTTCTGTGAATAGAGTCTCCAGAACCAACAACAATAATAAGACAGAGACGATCTTCCAACAAGGGCCAATAAGGGAAATTTAGGCACGTCTTGTCTAGAATACGTCCAACCACCAAGCGAGTCTAGACCAGACTGAATACTTCAGGCAAGGTGTGATCACCACCCCTCGATCACGTGATAGCTCCGTGGACGGTTGCTGCTCAGCAACAGAGAAGCCGGCAGAGTAACGAGCAATGAGCGATAATTACAGTAGTTAGACAATCAAGACGAACTATATAGTAGCACATAATATTATATGAATGTTACATCCTACCTAACAACATAACTAAGTCAAATAATAATATAAAGCAATATATTTACGATTTAGCTATTATCGCAAATATAAGCAATATAAAATTATATGAAAAGGTAATATACATTATATACATATACGTAATATACATCATATACATTGTGACCCATTCAGGGGTTGCAACAGTTCCGGTACCTTAATATGAAATGGTTGAATACACTGTACACTGTGTACGTCAGTCCCATACTGGAGTATGCAGCACCAGTTTGGAACCCACACCTGGTCAAGCACGTCAAGAAATTAGAGAAAGTACAAAGGTTTCCAACAAGGCTGGTTCCAGAGCTCAGCGGGATGTCCTACGATGAAAGGTTGAGGGAAATCGGACTGACGACACTGGAGGACAGAAGGGCTAGGGGAGACATGATAATGACATACAAGATACTGCGTGGAATAGATAAGGTGGACAGAGAAAGGATGTTCCGGAGATGGGACACAGAAACAAGGGGTCACAATTGAAAGCTGAAGACTCAGACGAGTCACAGGGATGTTAGGAAGTATTTCTTCAGTCATAGAGTCGTCAGGAAGTGGAGTAGCCTTTTAAGTGACGTAGTGGAGGCAGGAACCATACATAGCTTTAAGACGAGGTGTAACAAAGCTCAGGAAGCACAGAGGAGAGAGAGAGAGAGAGAGAGAGAGAGAGAGAGAGAGAGGAGAGAGAGAGAGAGAGAGAGAGACCCTAGTAGCGATCAGTGAAGAGGCGGGGCTGAATCTCGACCCCTGCAACCACAATTTGGTGAGCACATAGGGAGTGAACCTAGTAGCGACAGGCAAAGAGGTGGGGCTAGGAGCTGTAACTCGACCCCTGCAACCACACACACACATACACACGTATATACACACACAAACATGCAATAAGATCACGGTTAAACATCTCCTAGATAATATGAGAAAATCACAAAAGCCCTTGAAATTTCACTATTTTTCGCAGTTGTTGTTCTGAACAAAAAACATATATACTTGCATTACATAGCATACGTTTATGAATACATAAATATGTATCATCCAGGAC
>NW_026471434.1:0-11727 GCF_026875155.1 Cherax quadricarinatus | reverse complement strand
CTAACCCCTCTCTATCTCCCAAATCCCGCCGCAGGGCGGCTAATGGGAATAACAATCCGATGAGCTGCAAGCTCTAGGCTTTTGGCACCTACCCAGCCCAGAAGGGGCTGGGCATGGTGTCGATCCAAAAAGCGTGAATAATTGATGATCGAGCGTGATGAAATTATTGAGGTGTATGAGACCATCATTCTTGGAGAAATAGTATATGAGGCTGTCAGTCCCACCTCAAATAAAGGCCTACTGGCCCATGCCAGCAAATCTTTCTGAAAGCAAAACTCATAAACAAAACTATTTGACCAACCCATTTTCACTGCTCCCCAATGAGCAAATTTTTAAAACAATTTTAATTTATGTGCCAGTCCTGCTCAAATTCAACCTCTCCAAAAGATCCTGAAAAACTAGGAACACTGCTGACAACACCCTTTTTCAAGTCTTTCTTTCAAGTTTAAAAGTCAAAAATTTTAAGAAAAAACTAAGGCCGCTGAATTTTGGGGATAAACTAAAATCATAAGAAAGGAGGAACCACGGGAGTGGGCTTGTTGGCCTATACTGGCAGGTCCATTACAAATCCATCCTACTAACAGAATATATGACCCAAACCCTTTGATAAATCTATTTACTCATGTGCAAGTCTCACTCAAATTTAACCCCTCTTACTTGTGTAATTGTCCAACCTAAATATGAAAGTACCCAACGTTTTAGCTTCAATAACCCAACTAGGCAGACTGTTCCACTCATCAACTACCCTATTTCCAAACCACAACTTTCCTATGTTTCTAAATCTAAACGTGTCTAATTTGAATCCATTATTGCGGGTTCTCTCTTAGAGGGATATCCTCAAGACCTTATTTATATCCCCTTTGTTAATACACATCTTCCACTTGTACACTTCGATCATGTCTCCCTTCATTCTTCGTTTTACAAGTGAATGTAGTTTAAGGGTCTTCAGTCTTTCTTCTTAAGGAAGATTTCTAACGCTATATATCAACTTTGTCATTTCTCGCTGAATTAGTATCCATTCAGTACTATGGAGACCAGAACTGAGCTGCATAATCTGAGATCTTAATAATGATGTATACAGCTGTAGTATAACTGCTGGACTTCTGTTACTTACACTTCTTCATATAAATCCAAGTAATGATTTGCCTTAGGCTTAGGCATTGCTGTCTTGGTTTAAGGTTACTGCTTATCTTAATTCCCAAGTTCTTTTTGCATTCTGTACAACTGGCCCTGATGAGTATGTATTTATAATGTTCGCTAAGCCCAGGTCCTGGCATGGGTCATGGTCATCTTGCGATGACCCATCTCTGGCTCCCGAAGGAGAAAGTTTCTGCAATGTTGCAACGTATGATGCTCAAGCACTGTTTAGGTCAGTTCATCTGATGCGTCTCGTAAGCAACAACGTCGTCTTTAATATGAACATAGGATCATACACATGTGTATGCTGGACGCATTATACACTTACATTCAGAGATATGCATATGCACACATGCACTCCTAACTGTAGACTCTAGTGAGGAGGAGGAGGACATGTCGTTATCATTGTACTCTAGGGTAACCAAAGTCTTCTCTGGGTCTTCTGGGGTAGGGGACATCAGTGCTAGTTGCCTGCAGAGTGTCTCAGTAACTTGGCACTCCAGGAGATTTTGTGTTAGGGGGCGCTGGACAACATGCTGGCACATCTCTGAGTTGTCTACCATCATCATGGCTGTGGGAAAGCCTAAACGAAGCCGATGGGTGGGGTTACACTGCGCTCTGGACTAGCATCTATCATATGGAGTGGGTTCTCCCTAACTCGCTGCTCGATACTGCTGTTCAGATGGGGTATCACCCAGGACCTCTCCCATTAGTTTATTGCTCTGGCGGCTTCCAGTTTGGTCTGGCGTAGGCTGATGGGGACTGTAATCCCAGCATGAGGATAATCTGTTGCTGCCTTGGCTGCATCATCCGCCGCCTCATTTCCCCGGATGCCAGCATGGCTGGGGATCCAAATCATTGTCGATCTGTTACCCTGAACTTCTAAGGCTGTCATTATGCTCAGAATCGAAGTGATGAAGTGAACATTGTCCTTTGCTTGAGGATGGGAGAAGGCATTGATTGCAGAGGTGGAGTCAACATGTATAACAGGTTGGAGTCGATGCCTGCTAAATCACCACCAGCTCAGTTTTAAGAATCGTGCAGTGGTCGGGAGCGCCAGTTTTGTGTGTAACCATTGGGGAGCGTCCGCAGCTACTTCTTCTTTAAAGGTCGCAAAACCCAAACCTGGTAATTACACTGTGCACCCCTCTGCTATGCCTGCTTGTTTCCCATGATTGCGGGGGTTTTGCTGCAGAAGCTTAGGGGTAGGTGTTGCTGACGCAAACATCACCGGTTGGACGCCAAAGAGGGGTGGAAAATTTCCCAGAAAAACAGTGTTAGTGGTCAGTCGTCAGTGTTCAGTGGTCAGTCGCGTGTTCAGGGGTCAGTCGTCAGTGTTCAGTGGTCAGTCGTACGTGAGGTCAAAGACCCTGAGCTGTTTTGGGGTTTAGCGGGACGGTTAAAAAGCATGGTTTTGCTTCTCGGGTTTTTTTAAAACTGGGGTTTGGGGGATTTTTGAAGGAGGGGGTTTGCTTCTCCGGGAGGAGTTAGGGGGGCTAAAGGCCCACCTCAAGGGGCCGGGGAGAGAGGGGGGAGGTTTTTGGGAGGGGGGGAAAATGGGGTTCTAGCAGTGGGTCCCGCGTCTTCACTGTGAGGAGGCTTAGGTGGGGAGGTAGCAAGGGGCTACCAGCAGTGAGGTGCACCAGCACCTGCTCAAGTGGCGAGTTGTTACAGAAAATGGGGGGCTCAGGTAAGGAAAAAAAGAGTGAAGTCTGAAGGGGAAATCGTTTCTTTTTTCCCCCAGGTGAATGTACTTCAGTGGCCAGTAAAGGTAGGGTACTACTGCCCCTGTAATAAAGGTAAGGCATTTTGGGGTTGGGACCTCAGGAAAGATATTTTGACCGTGCTTTTTGAAATAGGAAAAGAAGTGAGAGATGAGTGTCTTCCTGGGTGGGGTTGGGGACATTGTCAACGGTGGAAATTCATTCAGGTAAGGGAACAAGCCCATTATCTGTCCATTGGTGGAAATGATATTGGGAAGGGAAAAAAGAAGACGCTAGATAATTTCAGGTCAGCTTAAAATTTCATTTAAATCTAAGGGGGGGATCCCAATTATGAGATCTTGCCTAGAAGGGGAGTAGGAAATGAATGGTTGTCTAGGCAATTGGTTTTAAAATTTCTGGGTAACGATACTGCAAGGGAAATTGCAAACCCCTTTATTGACAACCGGGAAAAACTTTTATGGCAAACTGATTTATGCAAGGGATGGGGTAATCTCTCTGGGGGGGGGTGGGAGCACTTGCGACCGATTGAGAAAGGGTTGGGGAAAATGCCTAGATTTTAAAATGATGGAAAATAGAGGTATGGGTGTGTGGGGAAACAAGCAGGTTTCGCACTAGGGGTTTGGGAAAAAGTAAAAGTATAAAGGCATTCAGCATGAAGTTATACATAAAGACAATAGAACAGGTCAGCAAACAAAGGGGGACAGCAGAGGGCAGCAAGGGACTATGGCCCTCAGAGTATTCCTGTTTTCTGTTGAAGGGTTATGCCTGTGTAGCTTCCTAAAAGAGTTGATGTGGTAGTTCTGCTCCCGCACCACCAGTCTCTTTTGCAAGTGTATCCTGAAGACTTCTTTGGAATTGCACACTCTGCTGCATGGATGAGAACAGTGATTAGTTCCCTTTCAGCCATATCAGAGTCCTAGGATAGTGTATGTGGCCTACCAGTCATGAAGATAATCCTGAAGTACCTTCCAGTTGGCCTTTGTTACGTCCCATCTGGGAGGCACCACGACTGTGGGGAGTCTCTTGATGATGTGGGTGGTGATCATTGCATAGTGGTCACTGACAAGGCTAGAATGAATTTTCCATGTAGCTCCCGCTGCGAGCTGTCTTTTGTCCCGAAAGTAAGGTCAAGGTGGCGGCCCAACAGGTGTGTGAGTCTCCATTGCTTAGCAATTTTACCTCTGGAATATTGCTGTGTGTCTGCCAGCAGCATTGGTGGCTGGGTGAGAATGTAGCAAATTGGTTTATGTATGTTAAAGTCTCCACCTACAATAATATCCCCCGTGCGTGCCAGCGCGAGGAGCTCTGCGATGTCGAGGGTGTGTCCTGTGTTCTTGTAGATGTTATAGATGGTAATGGGCATCCCAGGTATGTTTGAAAGGATGGCTTGTACCTCGACATGCTCCCCACAATCCACAGGGTTGGCTATAACCTCGTGAGGTACCGCATCTTGTACGAAATACAGCTGTGCCTCTGCAGTGAACACCCACGTCCATGTACCGAAAATAGCCAGCAAAACCGGGGGGTTTGGGGACATAGTTGGGACAGTCAGTTTCTTGTAGCAAACACGATGTCAACCCGATCCCGAATTACTACCTCCCGCAAAAGGTGATGATTGCCCCTCAGGCCTTGAATGTTCCATTGTAGGACCCTTTAGGGGGTGATTTGGTACAGTCTTCCATCACTGTTGTTTCCTGAGTTGGGGACTGAGCCCTGTCCCCTCTGAGAACATACAAATTCATGGCATCCACCATTCCCTCCTCGGTCAATAAGCACACTCTCAGTAGTGTGCTGACCATTTGCCGGAACATGCTCTGCTGTTTGTGGAGTTGATTGTTGTGGCATGCAAAGAGTAAGTAACCTTTATTCGCGCATGTACACACCCTCAATGAAAGGCTATCTCCCGAACCAGCGAACCATACTAGGGTCGAATGATTGGGCCCCATCGTTCGTTTCAGTACCCAGGCTCACCCAATGAAAAGGGTGGGTCTGACAATCATGGAGGTGTTGTGATCCCCATCCACCTGTCCACCCTTGTCATTGGTTGAGCACGGTTGTCCATTCTGTCTACAGGCTGTCTTGGCCTTGCCTAAACGGTGTTGGTACGTGTTGACGTGTACTTGGCTCTGTGAAGACCTGTTTGCGCCCCTCTCTAGAATTGAAGCAAGAAAGCCCTCCATCGAAACAACTTTACCAACAGCTTAAGGAAGATTTTAGGTTGGCGAATATGGAAATTCGGCGACTGACCGAGGAAAACAAAAATATTCGGAGTAGTCCTCCTGTTTTGAGTTCCTCAGGTCAAGAAGGGAAACTGGTCAGTGGCTGGACAGCAGGGAAAGAAGTTGACGATCAAGAAGACGAATGGAAAGGTAGAAACGATGAAGAAGAAAGGGACTGCCGTGGAAACTGTTGTGGAAACATCCAATACATTCTCAGTGCTACCCGACGAATGTGAGTTGACTACTGGGGAAAGTCACGACGAAAGACATTAAGGAAGGTAAGGGAAAATTGTTGTTGTTGGGGGTAGCCAAGTTAGGTATATGGATAGGGCGTTTGCTTGAAGGACAGGAGTAGGAGACAGAGAGTTTGCTTTCCTGGGGCTGGGATGGAGGATATTGTTAGCCGTTGGATGACATAAGTAAGTAAGTAAGTAAGTAAGTAAGTTTATTCAGGTATACACAAAATACAGTTACATTAGAATTATCATATATAGCAGCATATGTGTAAGAACCTAGGATAACCCAAAAAAGTCAGACAGAGTGACTTATTTCCATTGGGTCCTTTTAACCTTATTATTATAGTATAAAGGTTATAATATTTTCTTATTGTTCTACAATGAAGATAACATCTTATTATCTTTACTAAAAATACTATCTTGCGAAAACCAAGGTCATTAAGACTATCTACAATTTACGGGGGTCATTACAAGGAATAAGGTAAAAAATTTACAGTATGTTAGCTAAAAAATAGAAAATCATTCCCCTCCCTTTCTGTAGCTACATTCATCAGACACCTTTTGGCAGTCTTCTTGAACTGGTTCACACTATGACTGGCTTTGACATGTGCGGGTAGTCTGTTCCATTCCTTTATTGCGTACAATAAAAGGTGTTTGAAGCCTGGCCACTGACTGTGGGTACTACAAAGTTGTGCTCTCTCCCCTAGTTTTATGATTGCTTTGGTTCCCAGCCTTGACAAAATTGACAGCAAGATATTCTGGACAATTGCTTGTGAGCAATTTTATAAACATGTTTAGCTTCAGTTGTTTTACTCTGTCTTCAACATTCAGCTACCCAACTGCTGTAATTCTTTCCTGGCCTACATGTTCTCTTGGTCCCAGCCCCAAGATGAATCTTACGATTTTGTTTGGGTGATTTGCAGTCTATCTTTCAGTTTTTTTGTCAAGGCAGAGTCCCAAAGAAGAGAAAGGGCGTAATCCATATGGCATTGTATAAGGGCTAGACATAGAGTCCTGCGAGCCTCATAGGTAGACACTGTGCTTGTCTATAAAAGGAAAATTCAGTCTGGCATTCGTTTCTTTACTACACTGTTCCTTATCAAATTCTCCTGACATGCATGGGTCAAAGGGGTTTCCCCAAATATTTTACTGTTAAAAACCAAAGTGATGGGCTCCCCATTACTTTGAAACATTAAAATTTTTTTACCCTTCTCAGTTTTGTTTCGTGCCAAAGAGAAGCTTCAGTTTTCCCTAGGTGTAATGTTAGTTTGTTGTCTACTAACCATTTGCTGCAGACTCCAGTTCCAGTGTTAAAACATTAGCAATATCTTGTGGGTCTTTACCTGACACTAACAGAGCACTGTCATCTGCATACAGTAGGATTTGCACTTGACCTGATAGGCATATCATTGACATAACATAAGAATAATAAGGACCCAGAATACTACCTGGGAACTCCACATGTTATCGGCAGGGGTTCTGATTCTGTTTTGTTTGATTTTGACTATTTGTCTCCTGTTGCTAAGGTAGGACTTAAACCAGTTACAGAACCTATACCGATATTTTGAAGTTTATTACATAATATATTGTGGTTGACAGTATCGAAGGCCTTTTGCAGGTCTAAGGTTACCATGCCTATGAGGTTCCCCTTTTGACATTTCAGTTCTCAGGTAATCCATCAGATTAATAAGGGAGGTGTCGGTTGAGTGGATCTTCTAAACCCCGATTGATAGCTATGGAGAATGTTGTTGTCTTTAAAAGGTACTTAACTACTTGAAAATACACCGCCCTCTCTAGAATTTTAGATATACTGAGTATACTAACGGGCCCTATAGTTGCTTACATCAGACCTACTTTTTCTTGAAGATAGGAGTAACTCTGGCCTCCTTGAACCCCTCCCGGTACTGTATTAGTGGTGTTTGATAGATTTATTATGTGAGCAATAGGGATTGACAGTTCAGAAGCACCATCTTTTAGGAACTTAGACGGGATGTTATCAGGGCCTGTGCTCTTAGTTGGGATCCCACTTACTAGTTGAAAACTGTTTGGGGTTACCCCTTTTTTGGTATAGAAATGTTTGAAACTTATCAGAGTCTGTGTTATAGGTATTTGATGCAGCTGGTAGTTTACTTACTATGTTGATGCAACAGATGTGTATTTTATGAATTAAAGCAATTTCCCACCTTAGATGTTTCGGGGCATACCTCATTATCGATAGTGAGTACTATGTTAGACCTATCTACTGGCTTATGGCTATACCCAACTGTTTTAGTTTTTGCCAGAGCTTTCTGGGGTTATGCTTATACCTCTTCAATTTTTGAGCAGTAGTGCTTTGCCTTTGCTCCTTTTATAAGTCTCTGTACTCTGTTCCTCACCCTTTGGAATTCATTTAGTGCTGCAATATCCTGTCTTTTTGGGCTTTAAATTTTTTTAGCAGCTGGTCTCTGAATTTCATATTATCTAATATTCATTTATTCATCCAGGGTTCAGTTTTTCGTTTAATCCTAACCTCTTTAACTGGTGCAATATTATCAAGGATGGAAAGTGAACATTGTTTTGAATTTTTCCCAGGAAACGTTTACGTCCGTGCAACTTGTTATCTCTGTCCAGTCAAAATTGTGTAGCCTATTTTACCAGTGTTTCTTTACTGTAGTTTCTAGTTGACCTCATTTTTATTGTCCTGTGTAGGCCTATCCTACCCCTAGTTATTTTCCTGGTGCAGTAAATGATGAAATGATCACTAAGACCTGTGGTAATGACCCCCTGACTGACTAATGTTCTCAGAGCGGTTACAAAGTATGTGGTCAATTAGGGTGGCTGAGAACTTTTGTGATCCGGGTTGGAGTATAAGTTGAGTGTAACTATTTAATCCTAGAATTTGCTTATACCTTTTGCATAGCCGTTATTTTTCTGCTGAAAACAGATATTGAAGTCGCCCAGTATTATTGTCTCGCAATTGTTTTTTAACTCCGGACAAGACTCTGGAAAAAATCTTCTAAGAACTGGGCCTGGGTAGGAGGGCGGTAACTAGTTCCCACTATGATGGGTTTTGGTCTTTAGGAAGGCAGCACTTCAAACCATAGAACTCCAGTTTATTGTTATTTAAATCAGGTCTTGGGTTTTAAGCTAAGTCATTTCTAATGTAGGCACATACTCCACCACCCTTTCTGTTCCTATCTAAGCGTTTTATATTGTAACCTCTATTTTGACCTCGTCGTCAGTCACCGTATCATCCAACCAATTCAGAGATGGTTATAACTGCCGCCCTAATTTTGTTAGCTAGAATCCTAATCTCTGCCAATTTAGGAAGAAGTGATCTTGCATTGACATGAATAAAGTGAAGGCCTGTTTTCATAAAACAATCATAAACATCAATTTTTATGGCAATGGGTCATTTGTATTAAAATTTGGTATAATCAATTCATCACTGCTAAAGGGTAACTGTGCCAAAGTGCATTTGTTAAACACAAAATGAATTCTGGCACCCTTGCTATATTGTACATACATCCATCATGCACCCACCCTTACACATTTTACATAAGGGGCCTTTTCGTTTTTCATGCTTACTTTTGTACTGTGATGCACCTGTTTGGTGTGTTTGAGATAATAATGGCTGTATTGTCTCACATTGACCTATGTATGCTTACATATGGAGTTAAGGTTATCATTCCTAGCTGCTAGACCGTCATTATTGCCGTCATTTATCTGTCTGTTTTGCCTCTGCACAATAGTTTGAGGTCCTGGATTAATTTGGATATCACCACTTAAGAGCGCTACAGTAAGAGCTGTGTGCCACTGTTTTTGTTTGGTATGCGGTGTTGCCATACCTTGCGGCGAATAGTGACATTTACTTTTCTGGTAGGATGGCAACTGTTGGGCTTTTACTGTCAGGGCGCAGTTACTCCATTCACCTTTTCCAACCCCATGCTGATTTCTTTCTTCATGAATTGAAGAAGAATATAAATATAATTATGGCAGCCTGTCCCCCCTAATTTCCTGCCCTTTTAACTCTTCGCTCTTTTTACTCATATACAAATAATATTTATTTCTCTTTCCATCCCTAGTACACTATATCTGCTTTAGCAATCACCACTGAATTACTAGTAAAATTTTTCCCCTTCAAAAAAACCCTCTTCACTGCTCACTTTTTCCCTTAACTTCACAAAACCCTTACAATTAACCCCTTAATACACACTCCCCCTTCCCCTCTCACTTCACAGTTCTTCTTCCCCCAAATTTAAATTCTAACTCCTTTCCATTCTGGTAGATCAGAAAGGTTTAATCCATGGTTTTATCCTTCCAAATCCCCCTCAGTTCCATTTATCGGGGGTTGTGTGGTGTTGTTGACTGCCTGACCTGTTTTGCTGACTCAGCCATTTTTAAAACACTGAGGGGAGTAACGCCACCTACAACCTGACTTTCCTTGAGTTTATAGATATATTTGGCTTTTCTGCTATGATTCTCTCCTGTACACTGGTCAGCTGAATATAGGTCAGCTACTAAAACATTAACCTTGGCTGTTTAACTATTCACTTCACTATTCACTATTCTCTCTCTCTCTCTCTCTCTTACTTCTTTCCCACGACTGGCACTGAAGGGATATCCGACCTATAACCTTGGAGTTTTGTACTGTTGATTTGACGATGTCTCCTGTGTTTCCCTCTGGTTAGCACTGGTACAGGTGATATGATGGTGGTACAGATATATGCTACTGTCAACAGATGAACCCTCAGTAAAGATGAGAATTTTTACTTGGTAGTTGTAGTCTGGCAGTAGCTGCTGTTGAATGCCGGTCAGCCATGTTTAAAGGCTCAAAACTTCCCTCGTTTGGCACTGACGAAAAAAGTCCTACAGACCTGGCTTTCCTTGGAGATTTTTGTTATCAGGATTTCTGCCATGTTGTCTTCCCGTTAAACACTGGTGCAGTTGATATGGAGGTTTAGTTTATTCATTTAGTGAAAAAACGCTCGTGTCGGTTCACGTCTGGCAGCAGGTCTGGTACTTGAATGCCGGTCCCTCTTCTGTCGTATTTAGTCCATTTCGTTGTCGTCACCGTCAGTTTTTATGTAAAATATAGTTAACTTGCATGTTGTTGCAGCAGTACTTGCAAATTTTGGGCCATCACTCGAGTTCGGATAGGCCCAGGGGACGGCAAAATATAGGAGCAGCCTTGTTGCTGCTTGCTGCAGCTGGCAGCTGGCAGCTGAGAGGTAATGGGAGCAATCCTATTAGCTGGAGGCAACGATGTTGGCAGACGTAGGAGTGAGGACCTGATTAGCAGGTATATGTCAGCAATAGAAATAATTAGAAGTAAAGGGGGGGAACCCTCTCATATGTGGTATTTTGCCCAAAGGGGGGGAGTTGGAAATGAAAGGTTGTCCAGGGCAATTGGGGTCAATTTCTGGCTGGACAAATACTGAAAGGAAAATGCGGTAACATTCATTGACAAGGGGCCTCTTCTATGGCCAAAAATGACATGTATGTGGGAGGGGTTCACTTTCTAGGTGTGGGGTGGGAGCACTGGCAATGCAGGGAGGGGGCAGTTGGACTTTAAATAGGAATTGTTGTGGTATGGGTTTTGTCGGAAAACAGTGAAGTCTCAGTGTTAATATTACGAGCTAGGGGAACTAGTAATAAAAAGAACGAGATAGATTTTAAAAAGCCAGGGCCTTGGGGGATGGCAGTAATGGTTTAGTAGAAAAGTAGAAAAAAGCAGGAAGGGGAAACAGAAAGGGATCTTTTAATGTTTTTTTATGTAATTTCCTGGGCAAGGAATAAGAGGACAGTTGAGATTTGTTGCTAGTGCAGGTAACATTGAGTATTTTTCTTAACTGAGACGTGGTTTAAAAAAAAGTCGGGACATGCCTCGGAATGTCATTTCAGGGTTTTTTAAAATTTTTCCAAGAGGTAGAAGTATTGGGAGGGGGGGGGGGGGGGGCATTGTATTCCGAGATCGCTTGAAAATGTTCTAAAAAAGGGTATTAAGTCTGAAGTAAAAATCAGAGTCTGTTTGGATAGAATTTTTAAGGGGCAGAAAAAACTGATTTTTGGGGTGATTACCCTCCCCCCAAAATTAGTTTGGGACCCAAGGGGAAAATACTATGGGAGGAAAATTTTTAAGGCCCCCAAGGCACGATAATGTAGTAATTTTAGGAGACTTTAATTTTAGTCATGTTGATTGGGAATTTCTTTACTGGAAAATTTTAAAACATCGCTTCTAGAAGTATTTCAGGATTGTTTTTGAACGTTTGTGACAGAAACCTACAAGGGGAATAACCTGTTACTTGTTATGCAAAAAATGAATCCCTTTTTAAAAATTTAGAAATTTCAGAGGAACTGGGTCTACGCCACAAAACAAAAACATTTTTGCTTGAAGGAATACGAATACATAACTCTAAAAAGTCCCAGATT
>NW_026471433.1:0-12127 GCF_026875155.1 Cherax quadricarinatus | reverse complement strand
GCAAAACGGATTCATAGGGGGAAACTTCACTCATCCCAAGGGGGAATTGCAGTGATTTAACCCACCACAGAACAGCAGGGGAAAAGGCAAGAGAAATGACGGGGGCCCAAAGGAGATGTTGATACACTGGCTGCAGGGGCCAGAAGAGCTTGCATGCAGGAAAAAGCTCCTGATCATGGTGACTTTAACAATAAGGAACGATTGGGAGAACTTGGAACCACATGGGACCAAGACAAAATGGAGGGCTAAGATGATGGAGGTGGTACTGGAAAATTTCCCAGTTACCAACGCGTAAGGGACATACAAGAGAGAGAGAAGAGGATGAACCAGCAAGACTACACCTAGTATTCACCTTGAGTAGTGCAGATATTGAGAACATCACTTGAAAGACCCCTTGGGGTCAGCGATCATGTGGTTTTAAGCTTCGAATACACAGTAGAGCTACAAGTGGGGGGGGAAAGCATGAAGGCCAGGACGAATGAAAACAAACTCAAGAAAGGGGACTACAGGGGAATGAGGAACTTCCTGACGGGGTTCAAGGGGAAACCAGAGAATGGCAGGGAAGCCAGTTAATGAGATGATGGAAAAATGTAACAACAATTTGCAGGGGGCTGAGGGAGTTTGTCCCCAGGGTAACAGGTTTAAATTTGAAAAAGCCAGGATGAGCCCATGGTTCCCCAAAGGTCCCGGAGCAAAAACCAAGGTGCTAGGGAATGGAAGAAATATAAAAGGAAAGGACCTGGGAGAATAGGAGAGCAGCCGTAGGCAAAATGAATATGCAAGATAAGAGGGGGGCCCAACGCAATATAAAAAACGACATAGCAAGCAAAAAGCCAAATCTGACCCAAAGCTTAACGGCCACATCAGCAGAAAAACCGACAGCCCAAGGACCGGGTAATCAGGCTAAGGAAAAGGAAGGAGAGACAAGAAATACCGTGAAGTATGTGAGGAACTCAACAAGAATTTAAAGAAGTGTACACAGAGGAGACAGAAGGGGCTCCAAAAAACAGAGAGGTGGGGCACACTACCAAGTGCTGGACACGTACACACAACCGAGGGAAAAAGTGAAGAGGCTTCTGAGTGAGCTAGATACCTCAAAGGCAATGGGCCAGATAACATCTCTCCAGGGGGCCTGAGAGAGGGAGCGAGGGGCTGTGTGTACCCCAACAACAATATTCAATACATCATCGAAACAGGGAGATTGCCTGAGGCATGGAAGACAGCAAATGTATCTCACCCTTTAAAAAAGGAGACAGACATGAAGCACTAAACTACAGACCAGTGTCCTGACATGTATAGTATGCAAAGTCATGGAGAAGATTATCAGGAGAAGATGGTGGTACACCTAGAAAGGAATGATCCCCATCAACAGCAGCCAACATGGTTTCAGGGAGGGGAAAATCCTGTGTTGCAAACCTACTGGAGTTCTATGACAGTTGACAGCAGTAAGGCAAGAGAGATAGGGGGGTGGATTGCATCTTTTTGGGACTGCAAGAAGGCGTTTGACACAGTTCCACACAAGAGATTAGTGCAAAAACTGGAGGACCAAGCAGGGATAACAGGGAAGACATTACAATGGATCAGGTATACTTGTCCGGGAAGACAGCAGCGAATCAGATACGTGAAGAGGTGTCAGAGTGGGCACCTGTGACCAGGGGGGTCCCCAGGGTCATTCCTAGGACCAGTGCTGTTTCTGGATTTGTGAACGACATGACGGAAGAATAGACCCCGAAGTGTCCCTGTTTGCAGATGACGTGAAGCTGTGAGAAGAATTCATTCGATCGAAGACCAGGCAGAACTACAAAGGGATCTGGACAGACGTAGACCTGGTCCAGCAATTGGCTCCTGGAGTTAAACCCCACCAAGTGCAAAGTCATGAAGATTGGGGGAAAAGCAAAGAAGACCGCAGACGGAGTACAGTCTAGGGGGCAGAGACTACAAACCTCACTCAAGGAAAAAGATCTTAGGGTGAGTATAACACCAGGGACATCTCCTGAAGCGCATATCAACCAAATAACTGCGCAGCATATGGGGGCCTAGCAAACCTAGAACAGCATTCCGACATCTTAATAAGAATCGTTCAGGCCCTGTACACCATGTACGTTAGGCCCATATTGGAGTATGCGGCACCAGTTTTTGGGAACCCACACCTAGCCAGCACGTAAAGAAACTAGAGAAAGTGCAAAGGTTTGCAACAAGACTAGTTCCAGACTAAGAGGTAGTCCTACGAGGAGACGTTAAGGGAAATCAAAACCCGACATACTGGAGGACAGGAGAGATAGGGGGATACATGATAACGACATACAAAATACTGAGAGAATTGGGCAAGATGGACAAAGACAGGATGTTCCAGAGATGGGACACAGTAACAAGGGACACAGTTGGAAGTTGAAGACACAGATGAATCACAGGGGTGTTAGGAAGTATTTCTTCAGCCACAGATAGTCAGGAAGTGGAATAGTTTGGGAAGCGATATAGTGGAGGCAGGATCCATACATAGCTTTAAGTAGAGGTATGATAAAGCACACGGTTCAGGGAGAGTGACCTAGTAGCGACCAGTGAAGGGGCGGGGCCAGAGCTTGGACTCGACCGTGCAACCTCAACTAGGTGAGTACAACTAGGTGAGTAAAATAACACACAGACTTTACACACACCTATACAACAGGCCTAGTGTCTAATCGACATGTGCCTAGGACAAAATGGTAACTAACAAACACTGAATAGTGATATAGTGGTGGCAGGATCCATACATAGCAGGCACGACAAAGTTTTGGAGCAGGAAATAATGAACCTGTAGCAACCATAGAAGGGGGGGGGCCAAGAGAAAATGCATCGACCACTGAATGGTTGAAGGTCAACGACGTACCCAACACTGATGAAAAATGGGGCATGTTTCCTGACACCTGCTGCTCATGTCCACCTAGCATTAAGTAGGTACCTGAGTGTTAGCCCCACTGTTAGTCGCTGGTTACATGACCAGCGACTTTCTGTATAGTAGACCCTTTACGTCATTAGGTCTGTAATAGTTGTATCATGTACATGAAAGGTGTTATTATTATTTTTATTATTATTAATTTATTATTATTATATAT
Source organism: Cherax quadricarinatus (assembly GCF_026875155.1). Lineage (NCBI taxonomy): Eukaryota > Metazoa > Arthropoda > Malacostraca > Decapoda > Parastacidae > Cherax > Cherax quadricarinatus. The sequence continues at coordinate 9,035 of NW_026471433.1, read as the reverse complement.
TATTAGTTGTTGTTGTTGTTGTTGTTATCTTCTCTTGTTTGAATCGAATTTGAATGCCTTCCGTTCCACCAATCACTATTAACCCTTGAAAAGTTTAAAGGTTCTTCTAATCAAAACATTACCATTCTAAAATGCATCAATTCAATAGCTAATGTGAAGTATGAAATGGAAGGAATGTTTCATGGTTTAAGTCACGTAAGTATAAATTTTTGTTGAATTCAGGGTTGGATTCCCTGGTCTCCTTAAATTTTAAGTTGATGACTTTTCCTAAAGGGGAAAACTTGTTTTGTTTTGAGTTGGTAATAACATATACTAATTTTTTTTTTTTTTTGAAAATAATTGGAGAGTGTCTCTTCTGATCTAATAATAACAGTGATTTCATTTAGTTATTCTCGGTGAAATCATTTAAATTTTTTATGGGGGCTTTTAACGTTTGCTGTCAAGAATTCTTAAACATTTTTTTTCACAATCACTAGGCTTACATAAAACCTCCTTCGTAAAACTAACAAGTTATTGGAAGTTTGATGTGTTTTTTAGTCGCATAGGTCCCATATTTTTATTTTATTTGGGATGAAGGTGAAAAAATTTAAATTTGCCCATATGATTTCAACAAAGTTTTTGAACTGTATTACAATTTGTGCCGCACTCTGCACTATCCCGTAAAAATGAATTGCCATCGAATGGGGTTAGGGATTAGGGAAAACACTTTCCGAGTTCGCTAAACCCCACCATATAGATATCTTTAATTTTAGCTATTAATTGTTTAGTTTTTGTAATTTTTAATTCCAAGTATTAAAAAGATGTTTTTTTTTTTTTTTTTCATCAAATGTAAAAAATAAAACAAAAATAAAAATAAAAATAATAAAATGGATATGGTCCCGACTTAGGGATAGGTAAAATTTTTCAAATAACGTTAACATGAAAGGGTTAATTATCCTAGGGAAATTTCTGCCCCAACATTTGTGAATGTAAATATGTGAGATGGACCAAGCACATTGTATTTGTGGAGATGATATAAATATTCTTATTTCATCATTAATGGGGAAAGGGGAGTAAGAGAAAAATAAAGGAAAAAATATAAAGGGAAAATAAGGGAAAAAGTGTTCAAAAAGAAGAGGAGAGAGAGAGAGAGAGAGAGAGAGTGAGAGAGAGAGGGAGGGAGGGGGATCAGGGAAAAGAAAATAAAAAGAGGAAGAAATGGGGAAAACGAATAAACTAGAGGATAAAAAAAAGTAAAGAAAGAAAAAAGAAAGAAAGGAAAGTAAATATCACCAATTTCAGAACAAGTGAGTGTTACTGACAAGGGGAAATTTGACTTCTGACAATTAAAAAGTTTTAAAAAATTTTTCCCAAAAGATTTTTGGGACAAAATTTCCGTCATCGTAATAATGTCAACTATTTGATGATTTTAAGGATTCTGGCAAAATATTTTTTAGAAAAAATTGAACTTCTTGTATAATAAAACTGTTTTTGAAACCCTTTTTTTTGCTTTTCCCGTAGGGTAAAAAAAAGGGGACTTTCTTGTGATGAAAATTAGTGTATTGAGTGTTTTTTTAAGGGGGGAACCTCGAAGTAAAATTTTAAAAGAACTTGTTGGTACGCTGGTGCTCAAGGTCAGAGGAGGGTTTTTGGGTACGTCAGGTTCCCCAAAGTGTGACGAAATTTTTTATGTCTGATAAAAGACGGGGGCCAAAAGTTATGGGCCATAGTTTTTTAAAGGTATTTTTAAGGGGGTTCAGAGCTTAATTTCTTTTCCTTGAAAAATATAAATTTGGGGAATTATCCCATAAAAATTTAAAAAAAAAACCCAGATTTTTTTTTGAACTAAAAGGAAAAAGGAAAAAAAAAAGGGTTTTAAATTTTCCCGTTATGTGATTTAGAAAGCTAGCTAGAAATTCACTACAGTGGCTACAGCGAAAGCTTTTCAAATTTCAAGGTCAAAAATAACAAAAAATTATTTTAAAAATTTCCTTCTTTAGTATCGGAAGGGGGGTGGGTTTCCCGATTGGTTTGGAATGCTGACCTTACATCAAAAGAACTAATCCCCCCAAATTGAGCCTTCCAGGGGATAAACATGAGCTAATAAATTTCTCTTTACCCCAAGAAACTGTTGGTGTAGAAATGGTAGGGTTCAGGGGCCTAAGTACTACGGAGAGGGTGACACATTAGACTTTTTTTTTCACCCACTCTTTTTGTTTAGTTTCAAAAGATACTCCGAGATTGCCAAAACGGGGCTTCTACTGCAGAAGTTAGTTAAAGTGTTCCTTGGTTATAAGCTTCCCCAACAAATTACATTCCTGGGTTTTTCCCCTCTAAGTTTAAAAGATTTTGGAAACCCAAGGTCTATATATAATCTGTTATTTTTGTATTTTCACCAATCTTCAAAACCCTTGGGCCTTTTTAGGGAATTTAAATTTCAAGCAACGTTTATCTTTTCCCAATCTGCAGTTTCCCCTGATTGATTGCGCCTTCCCATGCCCCCCCTCTGTTTTCATTTCTTCATTAGTTTTCCATCATCCGCAAACACGGATACATCTGACTCCCCCCCCTTTTCTGAATTGGTCTTTCCCCATTTAGCAGAAATTTTTTTTTGGGCCCCTAATTCTTTTCCCCCCCCTTTTGGGGGCACATCGTTTGTTACTTTTCCCCACTTTTTTGTCACCTTTTAGGAAAATTACTTATTCTTACTTACCAGTAAGGTAATTTTTTACTGCTTTTGTGGGGTCGCTCATGATATTTTTTATTTTTGGCACCTTGGGTTTGGGGTTTCCCGCCCTTGTGAAATTAGTATCAAATGCCCTTCTTGCTGCTCTTTAAAAAATACCAATCCCCTTTTCCCGCTTTTTTTTTGATTCACTCTTTATTTTGCCAAAGAATCTCAAAAAACCCTGTGAGAAAAGATTTGTTTCTCTACAATCGTGCGGGGTTTTTGTTCATAAAAGCTACCTCAATTTCAAGTGTTCTACCTCCAATTCATTTTGATTATCTTCTCCATAATTTACACGGTAACAGTCGGGTGATACTGGTTTTAAATTTTCAATGCTCTTTTTTTTTCCTCCTGTTTTAAATAATAGAATCCCAATCGCTGTTTCTAGATTTTGGGCAACGTCACTATTCATGAATTCTTGTAAATTTTAGCTAGTGGTGTACAGGGGAAACGAAGTTTTCGTCACTCTAAAAGAGTAAATGGAAAAAATGTTTTTTTTCTTTTGCCTTTAAATTTTAGGGCACCGAGTACCGTTGGTGTAATATTCGCCTTCCTTCCGACGGGGAACACCTCGTTAAGTTACTTTTTTAAATTCCTGCAACTTTCTTTTCATTTCTTTTTGACCCTCTCTTTTTCTTTTCTTTAGTAAAATTTGGGTTGGTCTTTCACTTTCGCTTTCTTTTTGATGTGACTGTGGAACAGCCCCCTCATTGATTTTCTTTCCCACTATCAGGGTTTTAGAGATTTTTCTCATTTCCTTTTTTCCCAATTTTTCTCAATGGTTTTGGTTTTTGCATCCCCACCCAAATAATTTTACCTCAATTTTTTCTCCTAGAAGGGATTTTGAACTTTGTCCCCGTTTGGTCGCCCAACACCCAGGGGGGCCCCCATGTTTTTTTTTCCCCCCTTTTTTCACAAGTAAAGTATGGTTAAGTCTATTAGAGTTTATGGGTGGTTAAATTTCCCCCTCTGTCTGTTTTTCGTGGCCCCTATTTCACCCAAAATTTTCGGGAACCACCTCATTTTTAGCCATTTTGTTTTACGTCTTTTTCCCTGTGGATAAATTTTCCCTAGCCATTTTTTTGTGGGGTAAATCTCCCCTGTCCCGGGAAACCTCCTCCTCGCCCTTTTACCTTTCTGCTTTGGGTTTTGGGGCTGATGAAAACCTCTGTGTGGCGAACCGTTTTTCAATTAAAAAAAATTTTCCCCAAAATTGCATATCTCAATCCTTTAACTTGTCGGTTTTTAAAACCATTTAAAACCCCATCATATTTTTTGGGGGGGTTTTTCGGCCCCCTTTGCGAGTTGTTAATCATTGTTGCTTTCTTTTCTGGGGTCTCTATCCCTTTTTTTGTTATAGCTATGTATTAAATTTTGTTTATTTTGTTTTTCCTTCTCATCTTTTAAAAATCCATTAATTTCCCGACAATTAAAAGGCCAAATTCCCTGCCCCTTTTGCGTTTCCAAATTTTTTCCCTTTTTTTTTTTTTTTTTTTTTTTTTATACATTTGGGGGAATTTTTTGGAATCTGTTTTTTTTTAGTTTTCTTTCCCTCTGTTACAAAATTTATTTATTTTTCTTTGGTTTACCTTTTAGTTTTTTAGTTTTCCCCCCTTTATTGTGAAGCCCCTTTTTATCCACCTTTTTAAAATCCTGCTCTTTTCGTTTTCGTTGTCTAGGTTTTTTTATTTTTCATGTCAGGGGGTGTGGAAAATATTACTCGGGTTAGTGTCTACATTTTTTTTCAGAGGGAGGGGGCAGGATTAAATTGTAGGTAGGGGGGAATGGGAGCAGAGTTTAAATCTGGGTCCCCTTCCCCCCACCTACAAAAATTTTTCCTGACCCCTCCCCCTGTAAAAAAGGGAGACCAACCCGATAAAAATCTTCCCCACTCCCCCGACATGAAAAATAGAAACCTAGACAACGCAAACGAAGAGCAGGATAAAAAAGGAGGATCAGAGTGCCCTTCATAATGAAGATGGGCTATCAAACATGAGTGATTAACTGAAAAACCAAAAAGAAATGGGCCCCCAAAACCTCATAACGTAACAGAGGGGAAAAGGGGGGGTTAAAAAAAAAAAAAAAAAAAAGGTTCCTATTTCCCCCCAAAGTTTGGGAAAAATTTGGGGGGGCGGGAATATTGGGGCCCCCTTTGCCGGTTTTTGGGTTTTGTAAAAAGGGGGGGATTTCCCCGTTAAAAATAAAAAACCCCCATGGCATAAACCCTTAAAGATGGGGCCCCCAAAACTGTTGGGGCCTTTTTCAATCCGGGCCGGGGCGTTCCCCCGAAAAAAAAGTGGGTAAAAACCCCTTTCTTAAAAAGCAGGAGATTGGAATGCAACTTCTGGGGAAATCTTTATTTAAAAAGGCGGTTCCCCCCCACCGAGCTTATTTACCAATTTTTTAAAAGGGGGGAAAAGGGAAAAAACCGAGGAGGGGAAAAATTTTTCCAACATGGGAATTTTCAAATCCCCCAAAGAGGGGTAAAAAACCAAAAAAATGGGAAAGGGAAGGAAACCCCCAAATGGGGTAAAAAATTTAAGTTGTTTTTGGGGAAAATTTTTAATGGGGGGGACGAAAAAAAAGGCAGAAAGGGGGGAAGAAAAGTTTTTATATAGGGCCAAACATACGGGTACCGTGGTTTGGAAAAATTTTGTTTGGGGGAAAAAAAAACATGGAGGCCCCTGGGTGTTTTGCGACCAAACAGGAAAAGAAGTTCAGATACCTCTAGGGGGAAAAAATTGAGGTAAAATTTTGTTGGTGGGGGTTTCAAGAAACCAGAAATCGGTTTGGGGGAACTTTTGGAAAGGGTGAGAAATCTTGGGAATTCCCCGATAGTGGGGGAAAGGGGGGGGAAAAACCCAAAGAGTGGCTGTTTTCCCAAATCCCCATTTAAACAAAAGCGAAAGTGAAAGACCACCTAATTCTACTAAAGAATGAAGGAAGAGAGCTCATAAGAAGTGAAAAGAAAGTCTGCAAGGAATTAAACAAGTAACTTAACGAGGTGTTCTCGTCGGAAGGAAGGCGAATATTACACCAACAGGTACTCGGTGCCATACATCAAAGGCAATAGAACAAAACATATTTTCACATTGATTCTTTGAGAGTGAGCAGAAGCTTCGTCCACTGTACACCACTAGCTAAAATTTACAAGAATTCAGTGAATATGTGACAGTTGCCAGAGATCTAGAAGACAGCGATTGTATTCCTATTATTTAAGACAGGAGGAAAACAGAGAGCATTGAATTACAGACCAGTATCACTGACATGCTTACCGTGTAGTTATGGAGAAGATAATCAAAATGAGTGTGGTAGAACACTTGAATAGAGGTAGCTTCATGAACAACAACCAGCACGATTGTAGAGAAAGCAAATCTTGTCTCACAGTTTATTGAGATTCTTTGGCAAAATAAAGAAGTGAATCAAAAGAAAGACGAAAGGGTGGATTGCGTATTGTTATTGAGCAGCAAGAAGACATTAGATACTATATTTCACAGGAGGCTGGAACACAAACCGAAGGTGCAAACTAGAATATCATGAGCGACCTACAAAAGCAGTAAAGATTACCTTACTGGTAAGTAAGAATAAGTAATTGCTCTAGAAGAGGTGACAGAATGTGGAAGAGTAACAAACGATGTGCCACAAGGAACAGAATTAGGGCCAGAAAATATTACTGCTAAATGGGAATGACATGTCAGAAAGGGGCGAGTCAGATGTATCCGTGTTTGCGGATGATGGAAAACTAATGAAGAGCATGAAAACAGAGGAGGGCATGGGAAGGCTGCAATCAGATCAGGGGATCTGCTGATTGAACAGATAAATCGTTGCTTGAATTCAACTCCAGTAAATGCAAGGTTATGAAGATTGGTGAAGTACAAAAATATCAGATATAGTATATAGACTCTGGGTACCAACTCTTCAGAACTTAGAGGGAAAGACCTAGGAATGTAATAGTGGCAAGCTTATAACCAGAGGAACACTTTAACTAACTTCTGCAGTAGATGCTCGTTTGGCAGATCTCGGAGTAGTCTTTAGAAATCTAAACAAAACGAGCTGGCTGAAAAAATAAAGTCTAATGTGTCACATCTCCGTAGTACTTAGGCACTGAACCATACCACTTACTACACCACATCAGTTTCTTGGATAAAGAGAACTTTATTAGCATCATGTCATCCACCTGGAAGGACTCATTAGGAGAGTTAGTTCTTCGATGTAAGGTCAGCAGTTCCAAACCAATCGGGTACCTACCTCCCTTCTCGATAGCTAACGAAGGATTTTAACATAATTTATGTTATTCTCGACCTTGAAATTTAGAAAGCTTGTCGCTGTACGCCACTGTAGTGATATTTTCTAGCTAGCTTTCTAAATCACATAACGGGAAATTAATACTTTTTTATTCCTTTGCCTTCTAGTTCAAAAATAATCTAGTTTTATATTAAATTCTTATGCATAATTCCCAGATTCATATTTATCAAGGAAAAGAATTAAGCTGCTGAACCACCTTAATATACCTTAAGTAACTATGGCCCATAACTTAGCCCTGTCTTATATCAGACATGAAATATTTCGTCACACTGAATCCTGACGTACCAAATACCTCTCCTCTGACCCTTGACGCACCAGCGTACCAACAAGTTCTTTAATCTTCACTTCGAGGTTCCCCACGTAAGAAACACTCAAGTACACTAATACATCACAGAGAAAGTCCATTTCCTTTACCCTACGAGATGCAAGAAGCGTAGCATCACACTGATCTATTATACAAGAAGTTCAATTTCTCTAAAAAATATTTTGCCAGAATCCTTAAAATGCATCAAATAGTCTGACATTATTATCGACTGACGTGAATTATGTCCAATATCTGGAAAACTTTTAAGACTGTTTAACTTGTCAGAAGTCAAATTTACCACTTGTCAGTAACACTCACTTGTTCTGAAATTGGTGATATTTATCATTCCTTTCTTTCTTTCTCTTCTTTTCTTTACTTTTTTTTTTTATCCTCTAGTTTATTCGTCTTCCCATTTCTTCCTCTTTTTATTTTCTTTCCCTGACTCCCCCTCCCTCCCTCTCTCTCTCTATCTCTCTCTCTCTCTCTCTCTCTCTCTCTCTCTCTCTTATTTGTTACACATTTTCCTCTATCTTCTCCCTCTTATATTTGTCCTTTCATTCTTCTCTTCACTCTCCTTCCCATGTAAGTGATGCAATAAAGAATCACTTTATATCAGTCTCCACATAATACTAATGAATGCTTGTGTCCATCTCACATATTTACATTCACGAATGTTAAGGCAGAAATGTTTCTAGAGATAATTAACCCTTTCATGTTAAACAGTTATTTGAACTAATTTACCGTATACCTAAGTCGGGACCATATCCATTATTATTATTATTATTATTATTATTATTATTATTATTGTTATTATTATTTTACACTTTGATGAAAAACACTGACAAATAGATAAAACATGCATTCTTCTAATACTTGGAATTAAAAATATACAAAATACATAAACACATTAATAGCTAAAATTAACTAGATATACTATATAGGTGGTTGAGCGAATCTCGGAAAGTGTGTCCGTAATCCATAACCCCAGTTCGATGTGCAATTCATTTGACGGGAATAGTGCAGAGTGCGGCACAAGTTGATAATACAGTTCAACACTATTGTTGAAATCATATGAGGCAACATTTAATTTTTTTCACCTTCATCCAAATAAAATAAAAATACTGGGACCTATGCAGACTAAAATCACATCAAACTTCCCAATAACATTGTCTAGTTTTTACGAAGGAGTGTTTTATGTAAGCCTAGTGATCATGTGAAAAAAAAATGTTTAAGAATAGTCTTGACAGCACAACGATGTAACAGACACATAAAACATTAAACTGATTTCACCGAGAATAACTAAATGAAGTCACTGTTAATTATTACTGATCAGAAGAGACACTCTCCAATTATTTTACAAAAAAAAAATAAATTAGTATATGATTACTTACTCAACTCAACACTAAGACAATGTTTCCCTTGAGGAAAGTCATCAACATTAAACGTTTAAGGAGACCAGAGGAATCCAACACTGAATTCAACAAAAATTTATACTTACAGTGACTTAAACCATGAAACATTCCTTCCATTTCATACTTCACATTAGCTATTGAATTGATGCATTTTAGAATGGTAATGTTTTGATTAGAAGAATACGCTAAACTCTCAAGGGTTATAGTGATTGTGGGGAAAGAAGGCATCAAAAATTCGTTAAAAAGGAAAAACAACAAAAAAACCCAAAAAAAATTTTTATTAATAATTAAAATAAAATAATTTTAT
>NW_026471432.1:0-11525 GCF_026875155.1 Cherax quadricarinatus | reverse complement strand
AAACACGCAAACCCCCGGGGCTCCCCACCGTGACTTTCGCCTCCAGCCAGCCACGGGAGGCTAAAATCCACAACAAAGACAACCAGACGCCGCACTTTTCTAATTTCATCAGAATGTAGTGAAGAAAAAGAGGTTAGTAGTGGTAGTGGTAGAAGTGGAAATAAGGGGAAAGACGAGCCAGAAAAATACAAGGAAGGGGAGCACTGAAAGAGAGCTAAAAACCCCCACAGAGGGAGAGCAAGCGCACCGGGTGCGTGAAAGGGGAAGGGGTGAAATATAAAAAAGAAGGAACAGAAACACGAGACAGGAGAGGAAAGACAACCAGAGGAAAAAAGGAGGGGGAAAAGGGGAAGGAAGAAAAAAAAGAAGAAGAAAAAGAAAAGAAAAAAGAGGATTCAGGTTAAGCCGGGGTGTTCAAAAACCCCCGGACTTAACCTGAATCCTCATTTTTTCTTTTTCTTCTTTTCTTCTTTTTTCTTTTTCCTCTTCCCCTTTCCTTCCTTTTCCCTGGGTTGTCTTTCTCTCTCCTGTCTCGTGTTTCTGTTCCTTCTTTATTAATTTCACCATTTCCCCCTTTCAGACCTCGGTGCGCTTGCTCTCCTGTGGGTTTTAGCTTTTGCAGTGCCCCCCTTTCCTTTGTATTTGACGGGCTCGTCTTCCTTTTTTCCACTTTACCATACCATATACTACCTCTTCTTCTTCTACTAATCTTCTATAAAATTAGACCATGTGCGGCGTCTGGTTGTCTTTGTTGTGGACGTTAGCCATCCATGGCTGGCTGGAGGCGAAAGTCCGGGGGGGTTTCCCCGGGTGTTTTGTTCTTTTCATCCTGTGGTATTTATAAAAATTCTTGTACTACTACTACTACACACCTACTACTCCCACTACTACCCCCCCCCTTTTCCTCCCTTTTAATAGCCGCCTCTCCTTCTCTTAGTTGACTTTGAATGGCCAAGTGGGACCGAAAGTGTCGTAAGCTTCTGTTTTTTTGTGCGGGTTTTTTGGAGTCCCCTTTGAAACTATTCAGCTTTCATAATTTTGGGATCCAGTCCCGGGGACCCTTATGTAATCGTAATCTTTTTGATACACCCAAGATGGGTTGGGGGTGATAATGAAGACTTTAAAACTAACTCCTTGCACAAGTTTCCAAAGTTTTTGGGATAGCAAGGGTAATTTGATTTTGGGCCCATATTTTGTTTACATCTGTGGGGTCCCCCCTTTAGTAGGTGTAACCTTGCTGTCTTGATAGACCCGGGAAAGTGCAAAATTTCTAGTGACTTTTTAAAAAAGTAAATAATGCTGCAAAAAGGGCATGGCTGTCGTTTTGTACAATAATGTGACGTGAAAGTTTTCCGGTTTTTTTTAAAGTGACTTTATAATCCGGTGATTTCCCTGTCTCAGTTGGTCAAGATAAAAGGGAAATTTTGGGGAAATTCCCCATTAGGTAGCCCCGGGCAGGGGCGTTGATTTGGTTCGGGGGATTTACTGGTGAGATTAGTCCTATGGTTGAGAAGAAGTCTTTTATTTTTAGCTGTGTCAGTGGGATGCAGTGGTGTTTAATTGGGAAAGTTAGGACAATTATTTTTTTTTCAGTTTGTGGGTCCCAAAAATTTGGGGAATGTTTTCCAGGTCTTTTTTATTTTTCTCTTCTGTCAGTGAATTGCTAGAGTGTACGTTTTTAGCTTCTTATTACTTTGGTGAGAATGTTGAAAGTGTTAAAAGAAATCTTTGTTTTTACCCCCTGTTTATTGTTTTCATATGGTGTTTTTTACAATGGATTTTAAATGCTGTGGTTACCAGGGGTAACCAAGCCGTTTATTCGTTTGTTTCTTTTTTTAAGGACAATGTTTGTTGTTAGTCAAGTAATTTTTAAAAAAAAATGTCTGCCCAATGTCAAACCTTTGGGCCTTGGGAAATCTGTGGGCCCAGTCAACGTCTCTATGTCTGCTCTAAAATTTCCTTAATGGGCCTACATGGATTTAAATTTGAAATTTTGTTGTTTCCAGGGGGGGTTTTTTCTAATTTTTGTTAAGGGAAGGAAAGGTAGTGGTCGTAGGCTATCTGTGATTATCCTGATTTAAGGGGGGCTAGTTATTGGCCCATTGTGGTTATTAGGGGTTGCATTTGCTCGGTCGCCGGGTGGTTTTTTTTTTTGGGTAGGAAGTGGGGGAAAATACGTATATATTTTCCAGAAATACAGTAGTTTATGAAAATAGATGGCCATGCGTTTTAATAAAAATTGTGTTATAAACAAGGGAAGCTCTGTGCCATGCAGAAGACACTCGCCTTGTTTAAACTGGTCAAACACAAACGTTATGAATAAGGGGAAAGAATTTTCATGCTTAAGGTATAATTGGCTACACCTTTAAAAATGGAGCCGAAATTGTTAAATGTCCATTCCTGCATAGTTGAGATATCAGACGAGGGCCCAAGAAAACCCCGGAACCTCGATAATTTTGTTTGTTTACCCTTGACCAGTGTTATTTTCATGGTTTAACAGTGAGGTTTTCTGAGTAGTTACCCCAAATCCCCATAAATTCGTGAGTGATTTTAAGTAATTCGCTTCTGTTAAAAAAAGTGTAAAATTTTCATTAATTTTAATTACAGTGCAAAAAAATTTATTATTTACCAGTTTCCCTGTGTGTTTGTAATTTTATTTGAAATTTATGGGTTTCTGGGCAATTTGGGGGAATGACAGTTGTAGGTATCGAAGGGGGCTTTTTTGTGACCTAGGGTCCCAAATTCCTACTTGTCAAAAGTAACTTTGATAAAAAATAATTATCTGTGTTCCCATTTACGGTAGTACATTATGATTTTAAATCCGATAAATGAAATTTTCCCCACAAGAAGTCTGTTGTTATATTGTTGATAAATCATTTTACAGGCGACTTTGGGGAGGCAAGGTTGATTTTGAAGTCTCCAGAAAATTTGAAGGCGGGCTTGTTCTTTGTTGTTTGTTTTTAGTTTTTTTGTTTAAATCCTTTATTATGCCCCCATCCCCAATCCTGTGGGCCATAGTCAAAAGTTACAAAGGTACATAATGGGCCGGGGACTGGCCCCCAAAAGTTATGATAGCTAAACTGTTACAAAGGTAATGAACCCCAGGTAATTGGTCACAATCATGGCAAGTTAAAAAGGTAATGAATCAGCCTCACCCCAATAATGGTTACAGTCATGAAAAATTTTAAATAAGAGCCATGATACGTCCACACGGGTCAAAATTGTCACAGCTCAGGGACGGCAGCAGAGGCACAAGCTCGTTTTTTTCTCACCTGAAGCCCCCCAACGCTTAAATGAGGCCTAGTTGGAATCATAATGCGCTAGGTTGTAAACCCAGCATGACCAAAATAATAACAGCGATCCTAAAACCGAAAAATTTACCGATGAAGCGAAGACTGCCCCAAACTCCAAGCACAACCCCCCTGCCCGACGACTACCTATCCAAGCTTTAACTATCTTAGTTTTTTCATGTAACCACACAACTCCGTACTACTATGAGACCAAACCCAGAAGAAGGGCACTAAAAACAGCAAGGGGCACCTAAAATCGCTATTCTATAAGAGGAGCTAGCAGGGACACCCGGGGTGCCAAACCATCCCCCCTTCAACCCCCGAGGACGCATCAACAACAACAACAGGGCCCACTCCCCCACCAACCCAGGGACTCCACAAAAAAACCCAACTGTGACTGACCCCTCTCACTCTACGCCTTTTGGTTTAACCCAGCGATATGCTCCCGGTATGATTAAAGACCCGACACCCAAAGCACTACATCACCCCCCAACGGGGATAATTTGATCTTTTTGGCTCAAAAAATGTTTTCTTCGTGCAAAAATAACAAAAAAAGAATGTAAGTTACTTCACCTTAAACAAAATCAAAACTTGAACAACAGCAAAAATCAACTGGGATGACTGATTTTGGCAAGACCTCCAATCAGTCATAGCCATCACTCAACATATAACTTCCCTAAAAAACCCAAAATTGATAAGCCCCTCAAGGCTGGAAAAAAAAACATGGATGTCCAATTTAAAAAAATTTTGCTAACCAAAATGATAAGGCAGAGCAAACAAGTTATCTGTGCAGTAGTAATTAACACTCCCCTCTTTCCCGCAAAAATTAAACCATTCCAACTACAAAGATACAACTCTCCAGATCATACAAACCACCCATATTTTAAAAGTACCAGTTCGGAAAAAAAAGAAACGCGGTTCTAGGGGAAACCAAAATAGAAAAGTTTATGCTCAGATTTCAACCCCCAAGCAGGAAAAAGATCTAATAATTTCATCAAAACAAAAAAAGTATATACATAAACAGTGTCTCAAAAAAAAAGACAAACCCCCTGTAAGGTGAAAAACTGAAACTAAGAATTGATAAAATTCATCAGTGCTTTGTACGTGTGGACAAATTTTGTAAGAAAAAAAATGTAGGCCCGGGGTTACATTACAAATGAAAAAGAACAGCAATCTTCCTTTGTAAGGCTTACTACTCTGAACAACCAGACAGTATTTCCCAAAGGGTGGGGTCCCCCAGGAAAATTTAAATTTAGAAAAAGAATAAAAACGACAAAAATAAACACTTATTTTTTAGAAATATAAAATATAAAACACTTAAAAATGAAATATTAATCCTACATTAAGAAAATAAAAAAAAAAAAATATAAAAGATAACTGAATTCAAAGCTAATATAAAAAAAAGAATTTGTTTTTGGGGGGGTGCCTGCGTTGGTTTAAATCGTGCCGTTTTGATGATGTGGGGGGGGGGCGCAGGGTTGTGACAAACCCACGGCTCGTTTTTGTGGCCCTAAATTTTTCTCTCCCCATGACAGGAAATCAGGTTTTGTACCGCTGCAAAGATGAGGGGTTACTCTTGATTTTCATACATAGCAAGCATTAATACAAAGGGGAGTCTCCAGGCATTTGTCCGTCTCCTTCAAATTTTACTCGTTGATTGGGAGGGACCCCCTCTGTCATCCAAACTGGAAAGATAGACAGGTTTTCCCATGTTAAAAAATCACTTCAGATAAAGTACAAAACCCAAAAAATGTGGGGATTATTACAACATCAACCCCAGAGCAGACTGAAAGGGGAAGTTTTTATTGGTCAAAAATGAAGCTTTTAACCAATAAATTCACTAGAATACAAGGCAGGCATGTACTTACAGTAGTGCTGGGGGCTGTGAGTCTAGTGATTACGTTTGGACGGGGCCCCACACGTCACCTTTCCGGGGGGGGGGGGAAGAAGGAGGGGAAGGGATGTGGGAGCTAGACTGACTCCCTTAACAAACACCCGCAGTCAAACTATCACTTTTTGGGGGGGGGGGAAAAAGGGTTGGGGGTTTTGGGGTGGGCTTACCCTACCCTTAAAAAAAGTAGCCGGCAATGAACTATTGTTCTATATCGCACTCCTATCTATTGAAAATTTTTTTCACCTTCTGATGCAAAAATTTTCAGGGTCTGATGATTTAGGACCAAATCCTTACTAGTTAGTGTATGTTATTAGGTATTATTAAATAAACCTTACTATCACCTCCTAATTGTATTATCCCAGGTGTCCCCCCACAGTCCTTTTTGTGACCCATTTTGGTTATTTCTCAGATTCCCAATTCACAATTTATTTTTTGTTAATGGTACTTACTCTTTAAAATATCTGATTCCTTTTTTTTCCTACTGAAGACGTTAAAAAATTCTCTTATAATCATACATAATTTTTCCCCTTTTCCTAACTAAATAACAAACTATTATGTTTCCCATACATTATGTGCAATACCCTTTAAACCCTTTCCCCACGCAGTATCAAATCCTCAAATAATATTTATGTGATATTAATTTCTCAAAATTTAGCTAAAGGCAATTTCCCCTCTCAGATTATTTTCATATCTTAGTGATTATTGTTTGAGCAATTTTAATATTTCAATTTATCATTGTTCAAGGCCCAAAACTATTTTTGCTAGCTAAATACCAACTACCTCATTTTTTTACTTTTTTTATACAAAAAATTGTCAACTTATTTTATATAACAAATCAATCTTTCTCCCAAATCAAATCAAATTGTTTACTTCTGCCAATTTAACTTTGTTTTCCCTTATTTTAAATTTTGGGCCCCATATTTTTTTCCTTTATTTTAGCTTTATTTTACCTTAGTATTATATTAAAAATTGTTAAAATAACAAGGTGCTTTTCTCTGGTGCTAAAGTGTAATAAGTTCTCATTTGCCATTATATCCCTACTCTTTTTTTTAATTGCCACTTTACTTGTTTTACCAAAAAATTTTTTTTTTAGTCCCTTTTAATTGCCTCATTTTTTTAGCTTTAAAGAGCTACCTTGTGTTGTGATAAAAACACAGGCCTTACTCGGGCTTTTTTGAAATGAATTTTCATAGTCTTCTGCAACAAAAAAATATAATGACGTACATCTAATAACGGCTTCTCAGGGGGGTGAGTCTGCATATGTCAGGAAAAGTTATAAAAAAGGCCCAATTTAAATCCCATGTAACTGCTCACTGAAAAATGGATATATAGGAGAAAATCACACACCATTTTTTTGGGGCCCCCACGCCAAATGTTGTTTTGTTAAGGGCCACGAGGGGTGGGGCAGTATTATCCCCCTTTGCCCCCCACAGGACCATATAAATACAATCTCCCCCTTCTAAAATATCAGAGACGTAATTTTCCAAACGTTGGGTGGGCGACGTACACGTCCCGCCCTTTCGTAGCCCTTGAGCCTCTTACCGGGTTCGATTTTTTCCAGCGGGTTGTTTTAACTGGGAGCGGAACCCTCATTTCCATAGGGGTGCTCAAGGTTTTCCAGGAGAAAAGAAGCATCTTTCAATCTTTTGGGTGTATCTTGGATTCCACCCCAAATTTGGGGTTTTCAACTGGGGCTAAATGTCTTTAGATATGTGTCTCTTCACCATTTTGGTAGCAAATGTGGGCTAATGTGGATTACTTAGGAGCTCTCCCTTTTTCCACAAAGGACCCGTTTTGTTCATCCTACGGTGACTCTTCAGGAGAAGGGTCCGGATGACTAACCATTGGGCACGGAGGCCCCCGTAGGGAACGACAAATGTTGAGGAGTTTTCTGAGGGGTTGCTTAGTAGCTGTGCACGGGTTGATCTAATAGAGTAAGAGCTCAGGTGGACAGTTTGCCATGTTGAATGGGTAATTTGGCGACTTCAAATGTCTTGAAAAGCCTTCCATATGTACCATTGAACCGTCCACTTGCCTTTGCCTTGGGGTTGTAGCTTTTTGTTCGCTCAGGAAATACTTTGCAGCCAAAAACTCCTGAAGTTCGTTACTCATAAACGGGACCCCCTTCGAATGGATAAAGTGGCATACCAAAATAGAAACAACTGTGAAAGACAACTAATAACATTTGAAGCGCCATATTTGACGGGAAATTTACAAAGGGGAAACCCTTGAATATTATTACTTTTTTAAAAAAATACCTATTCGATTTGTGCTTGGTAGAGGCCCTTTGAAATTATTTCAATCTTTCGAAAGGGGGGGGTTTTATGAGATGTTTCTTTCTGGCTGATGAAAGTTTGGCTTGCACTCTGACATATCGATGCTCTTCACTTGTCGCCATTTTTCCAGGTAGGGATTTTCTTTGATTTGAAAAAAATGGAGGCGGTAACTCCTGGGTGACAAAAAGCCTTGGGAGACTGAGAGTGATTGAAAATAATGCATGCTGCTCCACGGGGGACCTAGAGAAGCTCAGGTAGATTTTCCCTTTGCCCCGGTCGGACAGAATCCAAAGTCTAACACGATAGTTCACCCTCCCGAAATATCTTTCATTCTTTATCCACTTTTGTGTTTTTGTCGAACTTTTAACATCAGGCCCTTTGGCTCCTTAGGGTAAATGTTCCCATTAAATAAGCCCCCAGTGGC
Organism: Cherax quadricarinatus; assembly: GCF_026875155.1. Taxonomy (NCBI): domain Eukaryota; kingdom Metazoa; phylum Arthropoda; class Malacostraca; order Decapoda; family Parastacidae; genus Cherax; species Cherax quadricarinatus. Next base: position 3,641 of record NW_026471432.1, on the reverse strand, counting down.
GAACTGTTCTATGAGGCCCGGGTTCCTTTTTACAGCAAAAACATTTCTCGATCCTTGAAAAGTTCCGAAAAGAAGGCTACGGTCGCCCTGCCTGAAAAGACGCAGAAAGGGCAATGTCATTTTCCCCGTTTCCATTTTCAAGGGGGGTCATCAAGGGCTTGAACTACTGGTTTTCAATGCCCTGTTTGAGGTAGGGAAAAGCGGCTTTGCTTTTTTTGTCCAGGAAATGTGGTAACTATGGGCGGCTTTATTGAATTTTTGTAGATCCTTTGTAGTAATAAGCAAAGAGCCCAAGATTTCTTCGGAGTGTTTTTTTGTTTGGCATTGGAAGCCCCGTAGAGTCGTAGTCTTTTCGGGGTCTGGGATATTGAACCCTTCCACTAATAACCAAGGATGCAAGCCTTTTTATTTAAAAAGTGCCTTTTCCCATTGAAAACTGATATTTTTTTTTTGGCGGCTTAAAAAACTATAAAGGGTTTTGCATCATTTTTCCTCCGGGTCTTGCCAAAAAGGGGAACATTATCTAAATACGGTAATTTCCCCTGAGTTGCTTTTCCCTAAATGAGTGAATCCTAATTGTTGGAAGCAGGCTCCCCCCTTGGTGACCCCAAAAAAAGGGATTTGGGTAAACTGATACAGGCATCACTAGCCTGAAACCTGTGTATGGTTTATCTTCATTCCTTATGGGGAATTGATGATAGGCACTTTAGTTAATTGTGCAAAACATAGTACTGAGCAATTTTGTTCACTGTATGTCATTCGAAAAGGGGGCCCCCATAAAGAAGTGAAAATTTGTTGATGTCTCAGAGAAATCGATGCCGTTCCTTTTTCCTATAACCATCTTTAACAACAAAAACCTGTGCACCCCAAAGGGGAAATCACTCGGTTCTATAAAACCCCCTTCAGCGCCCCTGAGTTTTTTTCTCAATGAACATCCCATCCTCATGAATAGCGGATGACTTAGTGTATAGAAAAGGGGAATCCGCGGTAAGATTTGAAACAGCTTTGGTGGGGCTACCCTTTTAAATGCTAAGTCCACGACAACAAGAGGAGGGGTTTACCTCCTAGTTAAGGTACACCCAGCAGCTTCTGAAATCCTACCAAGGATGACATAGAGCACAGTTGTGGAAATGCTAAATGTACTCTTGATAATCCTTTCCATTTAACCCGAGATTTTCCTTACAAAACCCTAAGGTCGAATAGAGAGAGATGTTGATCCATGGGAAAAAGGGACCTGATGTTTAGTAGAGTAAGGGGAGCCGTTTAACTAAGTCAAGGTTGATGAAAATCTTGGCTGCCACTATCAAAAAGACCACTACTTCTGTTCCCTTTTAGAATACTTTCACAAATGCCTTTGCAGTGAAATTTGGGTAGCCGCAGAAGTCACTGTTGAGAGTCGCTGACCTGGAAGTGTGGAGGGATAGCTCTTTTGTTTCCTTAGCACGACATACTTTTGCAAAGGACCTTTTTGGGCTTTTTGGCACATTGCTTCACGAGCAGGACACTTTGGGGCGTGGATGTCTTTAAAAACCACAAAGAAACCCCCGTCCCGCTGTGCGTCACTGAGGGAGGTTCCCCGTAAAAATTCATTTCAAGGTCTTTGGTCAAATTGCAGCACTTACCACCGAAAGGCTGAGTGGACTGATACTTTAGAAATTTTCGGCTGAATCGAGCCTTGCCCGGCAAAGGCAGCGGGGTAAGTCAGGTTTTTTCCAATAAACGCTGCCCTTTTTATTGGTGATTTAGGCCACGATAAAAGCATCCCTGATGGACTCTCACAATACTGAGAGCTGTCATGCTTGGAAGTGCAGCCTTTCCAAAATTTTCATGCTTGAAAGTATTCCTTTTAAGGATTCATAATCTGCTGGGGGCGGTTTCAAGGAGATAGCGTGCAAAAATTTCATTTTAGGTTTTTTATACTGAGATTGAGGGTTTTTTAGATCTTTTAGGTATTACACTAGAAATAGCCCCTATATCTTAGGTACACAAAATTGATGGCGATTATTTTTTCTGTCTTCTTTTGGAAGGGTCCCCAAAAAGTTTTCGAAAATCCAAACCCGTGCTTTCCCTTCCTGAGCACCGTTGATAAACTGGGGGCACGTCTAGCCCCCTTTAGGTTTCAGTTAAAAAGCTCCCTGTTGTGAGTAGTCTAGCGCGGATCCCACCAGGTAGCCGGATTCTATGTTCAATAAATTTTGGGATAGAAAAACAGGCCCTTTTTCTGGGGTTTATTGAACAAGAATCTTCATAGTTTTCTGCAACAACAAAATATAATGACTAGTAATCTAAAAACGGGTTTCAGGGGTGGGATGTCTTGCATTGTCAAGAGAAAATTAAAACTACAGGCACATATTTAAATCACCAGTAATCTGCATCATGAAAAAGGGATAAGTAGGAGAAATCACCACCATGTGTTGGGGGCCCCTACCACCCAAATGTTGTTGTTTTTAAGGGCCCGAGAGGTTTTTTTTGCAGTATTATCCGCTGCTGCTCCCCCCAGGGCATATCACTACACTTTGCTCATATTTTTTACATTTGTTAAAATAAAAAGGGGCTATTTTATTTGCTTTAAATATTTCTTTTTCTTATACTTAAATTTTAAAATTAGATTACTATAAATTTATGATTTCAAGCTTTATCCTGATACCAACCTCTTTTTGAATGACTTAAATGAACAAACAGTAACTTAATTACTACACAGCGAACAATCAAAAGCACTTCTCGAGCCAAAACAACAAACTGTCTTTAAAATATCAAAATCTTTAAGTAAACATTTCGATGACCCCATAGCATTATAAATTCCCCACATTCCACTATATCCCTCATTACTCTCACCGAACCCGGGTAAAGCCGATACACAGAGTCTTTCCTTCCTGGTTACACAGCCCATACCAACTGTAGGGCCCGACCCAAAAAGGGGGCCCCGCTATATTCTACTCAGACCAACTAAATTTTATCACTAATACTTCACAAGGGATGAACATGGGGGAAAATATAAAAGCTAAAATTTAAAAACCAATACCCTACAAAAAAAATCCACAGTGATAAACAACGAGACCCCAAATCAAAAAATTACCATTTTAGTGAAAAACCCGGAAAATAGATAATGATGCACGCATGAACAAAAATCCTTCTACTCTCAGGTTTATTTATAAATCTCCCGCAAGACCAGGACCCCCACGTTCTGAATTCACAACACTATGAGTAACTGTATGTTTCCCAAAAAGTAAAAAAACCCAAGAGACAGATCCCCACCCCACCTTCTCACACAAACCTTGGCAAATTTTCCCAAAACATAATAAAGTCTCTTTTAGACTTACAATGAGGCAGCCATTAAAAAATTCAAGCAGGTGAAAACTTTTCTGGCACCTGGCTGAAATCTATACAATATTTAAAGAATGTATTTAAAAATTTTCTAAAAAGACCCTACCTTTATAACAAGCCTTGCCCCAAAAGAAATTTAAAAAATGATACTAAAAACTGAACAGCCCCCGGCTAAAACCCAGCATCCCCAAATCCATAAAAACAAAGCATACAAAAAACAGAAAAAAGGGTCACATAACCCGAGACCAAACAAAACGTTTTTCGTCAATCCTAAACCGCCCGTAAGAAGGGCTAAAAAACTGTATTATGAAACAGAT
>NW_026471431.1:0-10482 GCF_026875155.1 Cherax quadricarinatus | reverse complement strand
TTTCCCAATATTTCTCCTTTCCCCTCTTTTTCCCTTCCCCATTTCCAAAGCTCGGGTCATAAAAAGAACACTTAAGTAAAAATGAGGGGGAAAGTGAGGGGTTGTTTGCATTTTCTTGGACTGCAAAAGGGCCTTCGACACAGTTCCTCACAAGAGATTAGTACAGAAGCTGGAGGGACGGCATGTAAACGGAAGGGACTGAAATGGATCAAAAACCAAACAGGGGCAAAAACGATCTGGTACTGATGGGTATCACAGTGGGCGCCAGTGACGAGGGGGTCCCACAGGGGTCAGTCCTAGGCCAGTGTTTCTGGTTTATGTGAACGACGATGGAAGGGATAGACTCAGAAGTGCCCCTTTTTGCAGATGTGTGAAGTTAATTAGGAGAATTAAATCAGACGCGGCCCGACGGGTCTAAAAAAGAGACCTGGACAGAGGATGTGGGGTCAGAAACTGGCTCATAGAATTTCCCCCGCCAAATGCAAAGTCTGAAGATCGGAGGGGGGGGAAAAGAAGACCGCAGACAGGTATGGCTAGGGGGCCCAAAAGGCTGCAAACCTCACTAAGGAGAAAAGTCTAGGAGTGAGTATAATACCGAGTACATCGCCAGAAGCACCATCAACCAGATAACTGCTGGGGCAATGGGCGCTTGGCAACCTGAGAATAGCGTTCCCGGGTACCTATAAGGAATCGTAAGATTTATACAGTGTAACCACCCCCAACTGGAGTTGGAACCAGTTTGGAAACCCCCACCCTACCCAAGCACGTCAAGAAATTGAAAAAGTGCAAAGGTTTGCAACAAGGTTAGTTCCAGAGCCAGGGAATGTCCAATGAAAAAAGGGGTTAAGGGGAATGGGTTGACGTACTGGGGGGACAGGGGGTCGGGGGAGACATGAAAAAGACATAAAAAATCTGCGTGGAATAGAGAAGGTGAACAGAGACGGGTGTTTGAGTGGACACAGAAAAAAGGGGTCAAAATTGGAAGTTGAAGACTCAATGAGTCAAAGGGATTTAGGAAGTATTTCTTCAGTCGTGGGTAGTTGGAAGTGGAATGCTGGAAAGTGATGTAGTGGAGGCAGGAAAATATACATATTTTTAAAGTGGGGGAAAATAAAGTTCATGGAGCAGAGAGGGACCTGTAGCGGTCGGGAAGAGGCGGGGCCAGGATCTGAGTCTCGACCCCTAAACCCACAATTGGGTGAGTACAACACACACACACAAAAAACACAACAAACACACACCAAAAACACGCCACCACACACACACACACCGGGGAGACATAAAACGACATACAAGATACTGTGGGGAATAAAAAGGTGGACAGAGAAAGGATGTTCCAAGAGGGGAACAGGGAAAGGGTCACACGGGAGCTGAAGACTCGACGAGTCCGGACGTTAGGAAGTTTTTCTTCAGTCATAGAGTTGTCAGCAAGTGGAATCCCCTGCAATGAAGTAGGGGAGGCGGGAACCCCTACATATTTTTTAAGAAGAGATGACAAAGTCAGGAAGCGAGAGGGGAGGGCCCAGTAGCGAAATTGAAAAGGGGGGGCCAGGAGTTGAGTTCGACCCTGCAACCACAATTGGGTGAATCAATTAGGGAGTACCCCAACACACACAAACACACCAAAAACACACCTAGTTACACAACCCCTATCAGTAGGTGATGTGTTTAGCGGGGTTTTTGCGGTGACGTCTGTTGCGGAGACGTTGTTGCGGTGAGTCTGTTGCGGTGACGTCTGTTGCGGTGACGTCTGTTGCGGTGACGTCTTTTGGGGTGACGTTTTGGGTGACGTCTGTTGCGGTGGACTTTTGTGTGTCTTTACGGGACGTCTTTGCTGTGTCGTCTGTTGCGGTGACGTCAAAGATGCAAGAAGGTGGTGTGGGCCCAGGGTAAAAAATGACAAGAAAAAAAAAAAAGAGGAAAGAAAAGCCGAAAGGGGATAAAGATGAGCAAAAGAAAAATAGTCAATAAAGATAAGGATGGCAGTAAGGGTGGTAGGGAGGGTCGGTGGAAAAGAGAGGCAGTATGAGGGCGAAAAAGGGGGCGGAGGAGAGGGGGGGGAAATAGAGGAGGGGGGGGAGGGGCAGGGGGCGGAGAGGCGGGGGGGGGGAGAGGCAGGGGGGCGGTCCCCCGGGGAAAACTGGGCAATTTCACAGACTTATAACGGCACCCCGGGGAAGACGGGAAAAAAGCCCAACAAGTTTTACGGGTGTTTACATTCAAGCTCTCAGGGGGGAAGGCTAAGGGGGGGAAAGGGGAATGTAACACGGGAGAAAAAGGAGGGAAAGGGGGAGATGGGAGGGAGAAAAGGGGGAGAGAGGAAAAACAGAGAAAGGAAAACTAGGGAGAGAGAAAGTAAAAAGAGAGAAAAGGGGTGAGAGAGGGGGGAGTTTAAAGGGAGGGACAAAGTAAGAAAGAGAGAAGGAAAACTAGGGGAGGAATGAAAACAAAGGGGGGGGAGAAAAAGGAGGAAAAAAGGGGGAAAAAGGGGGGAATGCTCTGGAATGCTCTTCTCCAAAGGGGATGTGAAACCCAAGTGAAACCCTTAAGGACACATCCTTTAAATCTAAACAAAACACATTCCCACCGGCAAATTGCAAGCCAAAGACAGCTTGGGTTTTGGCTTTCGTTGTAGAGAGGTGTACTGCTAAAAAAAAAGCTGCGAAGGTATAAGAGCATCCTACCACCTTAACAGAATTGCAATGCATGCCTGTGGGCCCTATGGGTGATGTTCAAAAGGGGGCCTTTCTAAATGGGAGATGGACTTAAAAGAAATTTAGCATAGGTAGGGTAGGCCCCAAAACCTGGTGGTCCCGGGTCAAGGACAGACGGTTATCTCCTGATGAACTATTCACCTCTAAATGAGGGGAGGGCCCACCTTACTATAGTCAAGAAAAGGCGGACCTCTTTGCTGAACACTTTGCCCCAAAAAATGCAAGTTCCCTGATCCACAAGGGATCCTCCTTGGCTAGCTGCAAGAACTGTGTAAAAAACTGTCAGGGGTGACAAAAAGGCAGGAGGAGGTGATTTCCTTTTTAAATACTTGACCAAAAAAAGGCTGTGGACCAGAAAGTTGACCCAAAAATTTGTTGAAAAGATGTGCAACCCAGCTGGCCACCCTAACTGTTTTCAGCATGCCTAGTACAGTGTAAATGGCCCTCTAGGAAAAGAGGAAAATGTATCCCTGTTCACAAAAAAAAGAGAAGCAGAAACCGCAACCACGACAGTGTCACCCCTGTCAATCACTGGTAAGATCCTTGAGACAATAACTAAAAGACAAAGACAGAGTTTTTTGATCCCCTATACTTGTGATCGCAATATGGGCTTCAGGAAAGGTTACTTTTGCTGATCTTTTTTAAACCCCCACTAAGTGGCCCCAGTCACGGATGAACCCAAAGTCAGCTGTGTGGTAGCAGGGACATTGCTGGCCTTTCGCCCGGGGTGTGGCACCAGGGCCTCTTAGCAAAAATTCAAGCACTGGGAATTGCAGGAAAACGTTTTTCCCCCTTGATTACCTTCGGTAGACTCTAAGTGTAGTCCTCAATGGAACGGAATCAGCAAGGATCCTTTTGGGGAAGTGTTCCACAAGGAAGCGTGGGGGGCCATTGTTAGGGAATGTCTACTTCAACGCCCTTTTCATCTCATCCCAAAAACACATGCATATGCAGACGATGTACCCATTATTACCCAAAGAAAGAATGCCCGCTCAAAGACATCACTCACCAGTGAGACTTTTTCTGTTTGGGGGAAATAGAGGGCAATAAATTTGCACCTGAGAAAACGAAAAAGTGATGTCTCTAGGCACCATGATGGTAATGCTGGTGCATTTGTAAGGATGAAGGGGGACGATGTTGGCACCGAGAAAAAGGGTTGATTTGGGGTAAAATTTTGACTCCAAAAAACCATGAAGAACATGTTGAAATTTTTGCAAAAAAAGCAGCCGGGAAGTTTTACAGCACTTCTGTATCTGCATCGCTTGACGGGGGGGTTTTGATGATTTGTACGAGGCCAAGTACGCCACACCTGAGTTTGCTCCCCTTTCTTGGTTTTCCTGCCCCCCCCTTCATCTGCGATGCTTGAAAGAGTAGAGAACAGAGCAAGACGTCTCACTCTCGCCTGGACCCATCTGGGTAAACTGTCATTTCGCAGAGCCTTCAAAATAGGAGGGATGTGGGTGGCCCTTCTGTTTTCAAAGGGCCCAAAATTGTCAAAATACCACATTGGTCCACTTCGAGGACGGGGTGAAAAAAGCTTTTTGCCACAAGACGGGCAGAAAGCGCAACTTCACTCGGTTTCCCTTCTCAGAACATCACTCCATCTGAGTTTACATACCCAGGATGACTGAGTATGGAACACATTCGTACAGCATAATGAGTCAAAGAGATAAAGTCAGTTGATCAAAAGAAAATTGGCCCACAGTGGCTCCAATTTATCCTGTTCCCTACTTGATGTTATAACAAAAAAAAATGCTTTCAAAAGAGCTGATGTGGTAAAAGCTCTTAGCTTGCCAAAAAGTTAGGAATCCTTAAAACCCGTAAAAGCTGTCAATAAAGTACGGTCCTTAAACCTGTAATGTTGTTAAAAAGCTAGGGATCCTTAACCCGTAAATAGCTGTCAATAAACCCAGGGGGCTTAACCTTGTCAAAAACCCCGTGTAAAAAAAAAAAAAAAAAAAAAAAAGGGGGAGCGAGGTAAAATGAGAGAAGGGAAAAATAGAGAGAAAGCAGAGCGACAGAGGGGAACAGAGACAGGAAGGATAAAAAAATCACTCCCCCAGTCACATTAAGATGGGACAACAATAACTTTAAGATGGTGCCCCCCTAATAACCCGCACATAGAAAAAACTCACCACGACGTTTGGTCCGACCGGACCTTTTCAAAGTTTATGAATTTCCCAAATCGGTAAGTCTAGTAAAACTTCTCTCTATGTGCTGGGTTTTTATGAATTGTAACTCCAGGTAATTAACTACGAAAAAAAAGTTCCCACACAATACCTGGTGAAGCTGCAAAAATTAAGTAAAAATCAGGGAAAATTTTCGCGAAGAGAAGGTGTTTCCAGAAAGCAGGGATGGTGCCAAAAAGCAGGGGGGACCCGAAAGCAGGTGGTGCCAAAAGCAGGTGGTGCCAGAAAGCAGGAATGGTGCCCCAAAGCAGGGATGGTACCGAAAGCAGGAATGGTGCCGGAAGCAGGTGGGACCAGAAAGCAGGGATGGTGCCCGAAAGCAGGGGGTGCCCAAAAAAAGGAGGGATGGGTTTCCAGAAAGTAGAAAAGGTGCCGAAAGCAGGGATTTGGGGTTTCCAGAAAGTAGAAATGGGCCCGAAAGCGGGGGTTGTGCCAGAAAGCAGGAATGGTGCCAGAAAAACGGGGTGGGGGCCCGGAAGCAGGAATGGTGCCCGAAAAAAAGGATTGGTGCCAGAAAAACGGGATGGTACCCAAAAACAGGGATGGTGCCAAAAAGCGGATGGTGCCAAAAAGCAGGGAAAAGTGCCGAAAGCAGGGGTGGTGCCAGAAAGCGGAAAAGGTGCAGAAAACAGGGGTGGGGCCAGAAACAGGGAAAGGTGCCAGAAAGCAGTGGGCCAGAAAGCGGGATGGTGCCAGAAAGCAGGGTGGGCCCTAAACAGGGGATGGGCCAGAAATCAGGAGCATGCCGAAAGCAGGAAAGTGCCCGAAAGCAGGGACGGTGCCAAAAGAGGAAGGGGCCAGAAAGCAGGGATGGTGCCAGAAAGCAGGAATGGTGCCAGAAAGCAGGGATGGTGCCAGAAAGCAGGGATGGTGCCAGAAAGCAGGGATGGTGCCAGAAAGCAGGAATGGGCCCAAAAACAGGAATGGGCCAAAACAGGAATGGTGCCCGAAAGCGGAATGGGTTCCAGAAAGCAGGGATGGGGCCAAAAGCAGGGATGGTGCCAGAAAGCAGGATGGTGCCAGAAAAACAGGGTGGTGCCAGAAAGCAGGGATGGTGCCAGAAAGCAGGGATGGTACCAGAAAGCAGGAATGGTGCCAGAAAGCAGGGATGGTGCCAGAAAGCAGGGATGGTGCCAGAAAGCAGGGATGGTGCCAGAAAGCAGGAATGGTGCCAGAAAGCAGGGATGGTTCCCGAAAACAGGGATGGTACCCGAAAAACAGAATGGGGCCAGAAAACAGGGGTGGTGCCCGAAAAACAGGGTGGTGCCAGAAGCAGAAAGGTGCCCGAAAGCGAATGGTGCCAGAAAGCAGGGTGGTGCCAGAAAGCGGGATGGTGCCAGAAAGCAGGGGTGTTTCCAGAAAACAGGGGTGGTGCCCCGAAAGCGGGTGGGGCCCCGAAAGCAGGGAATGGTCCAGAAAACAGGAATGGTGCCAGAAAACAGGGATGGGGGCCAGAAAAAGGGGGGAAAAGGGCCAGAAAGCGGGGATGGTACCGAAAGCAGGAATGGGCCCGAAAGCAGGAAAGGTGCCAGAAAGCAGGGATTACCAGAAAGCAGGAAAAGGTGCCGAAAACAGGGGGGGTACCCGAAAGCAGGAATGGGGCCAGAAAGCGGAATGGGGCCAGAAAGCAAAAATGGTTTCCCGAAAGGCAGGAATGGTGCCGAAAGAGGGAAAGGTGCCCGAAAGCAGGGAGGTGCAGAAAGCAGGGATGGGCCAGAAAGCAGGGATGGTGCGAAAGAGGAAAGGGGCCAGAAGCAGGGATGGGCCAGAAAGCAGGGATGGTCAAAAAGCAGGGATGGTGCCGAAAGCAGTTTTGTGACTGACCACTTCAAATACTATAATATATATATATAAAAATTAAAAATTTATATTTTTATATATATTATTATATATATAATATTATTCAAGGAAATTTGCAAGGCAGCGAAATATACAAAAAGTAGTACACGCCAAGGTAAAAAGTCCCGTGGGGTCTTGGTTAGCACTCGTACCTTGTTCTAAGGTTCGTAGGTTCGAGTCTCCTTCAGCCAGAGTCAGTGTTTGTGTATATATATATATATATATATTTATATATAAATATATATATATATATATATATGGGGCCCCTTTAAAAGGGATAAGAAGGCTTGAAAGGGAAAAATATTTGGTTTCTTCTTGAAGCCATTTTAATATTCCCTTCCTCTATCACGCTATATTTCCTCTCTTTTGCCAAAAGTATTTTTATTACATAATATGGTACAGAAGAATGATGTGTATGTATGGTTTTAGGGTCTGGGGGCTGGGGGTTAGGTGCTGGAGGCTAGGGGGGGGCTTAGTGCTGGAATAGGGGTGGGGATGACTGGGGTCACGTGAAGGGGGGAACGTCATTTCCCTGCTACAGCAAAATTTTTGACACATCTTATTAAAAGGCCCGCCCCCACGTTAAATTTTAACCAGCCCCCGGGGACGTAAATGCGAGAAAAAACCATTCTGACACTTCTTCTCGCGGAAATTGACATTCTATGCGTCGAGGATTAAAGTCGCTACTTAATTCCCTGAGTTCGCGGGGTCCGCGGCCCCTAACCCCGGCTTCCCCTCGCCTCTAACCCCGGTATTTGCGGAGGAAAAACTTCATCCGGGGTTATTTATTTGAACTGCCGCTGGAGTTGGAATTTCCTTCAAAAGGCTTTAGACCGGTTGCTAAATGGCCGTAGATGATTTTGGAAAACTGGGTATTTTTTATGAAACGTATCGCCTACACAGTAGGCTTTTCAGTCAATAAGATGTAATCTCCATCACCCCTTAAGGGGATGGTGATACATCGTCTTCACATCTCCACTGTTCCTGCCTACTTTCTGTATTCGACTGAAGAAGCCTACTGTGTAGGCGAAACGTTTCGGAATAAAGTTGTCTAACTGTTGCATATGTGTCTTATCTAACGACCTGTCGGTATTTTATACCATTTTGATGTTCATCAGGCTCCTTCTGTCAAATACAGATGTAATCAGTCCATCAACCTTGGAGATTTGAAGTGGTCAGTCTCTCAGCCTGGAAAAGAGATCATCTCCATGGTCTGGAACAAGGTGCTCAGTCCCTGAGCTGAGAAGATATCTCCATGGTCTGGAACAAGGTTGTCAGTTCCTCAGCCTGGAGAAGAGATCATCTCCATGGTCTGGAACAAGGTGGTCAGTCCCTGAGCCTGGAGAAGATATCTCCATGGTCTGGAACAAGGTTGTCAGTCCCTCAGCCTGGAGAAGAGATCATCTCCATGGTCTGGAACAAGGTGGTCAGTCCCTCAGCCTCGAGAAGAGATTATCTCCATGGTCTGGAACAAGATGGTCAGTCCCTCTCCAGGCTGAGAGACTGACAGCCTCAAAACTACGACTTCAAGAGTGATGGACTGATTACATCGTCTTCACATCTCTACTGCTCCTGCCTACTTTCTGTACTCGACTGAGTAAGCCTACTGTGTAGGCAATACGTTTCGGAATAAAGTTGACTAACTGTTGCCTATGTGTCTTACCTGTCAACCTGTCGGTATTGTACGTCATTTTGATATTCAACCCACACATAGGGGCTCTGGTGGCCTGGTGGTTAACGCTCTGGCTTCACACGGTGAGGGCCTGGGTTCGATTCCCAGCAAGAGTAGAAACATTGGACGTATTTCTTTCCACCTGTTGTCTATGTTCCCCATCAGTAAAATGGGTACCTGGGTGTTAGTCGACTGGTGTGGGTCGCATCCTGGGACACTGACCTAAGGAGGCCTGGTCACAGACCGGGCCGCGGGGGCGTTGACCCCCGGAACTCTCTCCAGGTAAACTCCAGGTAAACACATAGATGAGAGGAGCTTACGACGACGTTTCTGTCCGACTTAAACCGTTTACGAATTATGTAAATGGTCCGATGACCGAAACGTCGTCGTAAGCTCCTCTCAATGTACAGGTTATTGGTCTTTGTAACCTTATTCCCCACAAAGCTTAACTTGACCCATCAAATGCTTATTTCTGATCTTAATATTTTTTTATCTCACATATAATAAATTTTAGAACAGAATTATGAACGATTGTCAGGGTATACCACAAATTCTAACCATACAATAGAGTGGAAAAGTAATGTGAAGGACCTGGGAGTGATAATGTCAGAGGATCTCGCCATAAAAAAACACAACAATGTATCTACCTCATCCGCTAGGAAAATGATAGGATGGATAATGAGAACCTTCAAAACTAGGGACGCCAAGCCCATGATGATTCTCTTCAAATCGCTTGTGCTCTATAGGCTGGAATACTGCTGTACACTAACTGTCCCATTCAAGGCTGGCGACATTGCAGACCTGGAGAGTGTACAAAGAACTTTCACGGCACACATAAGTACGATAAGGCACCTAAACTTCTGGGAACGGTTGAAGGTTCTTGATCTGTATTCCCTGGAACGCAGGCGAGAGAGATACATGATAATATACACTTGGAAGGTCCTGGAGGGGTTGGTACCAAACCTGCACACGAAAATCACTCCATATGTAAGCAAAAGACTCAGCAGGAGATGCAACATTCCCCCGATGAAAAGCAGGGCAGCCATGAGTACACTGAGAGAACACATTAAGTGTCTGGGGCCCAAGACTGTTCAATTGCCTCCCAGCATACGTAAGAGGGATTACGAATAGACTCCTGGCTGTCTTCAAGAAGGCACTGAACAGGCACCCAAAGTCAGTACCTGACCAACCAGGCTGTGGTTCGTACGTCAGCTTGCGTGTGGCCAACAGTAACGGTCTGGTTGATCAGATCTTGATCCACCATGAGGCCTGGTCTCAGACCGGGCCGCTGGGGCGTTGACCCCCGAAACCCTCTCCAGGTAAACTCCAGGTCCAGGTATGCATGGAACAATCATCCGGGTAGGGTGATCGAAGCTATGTTCTTGGGTGGCTTCAAAAAGAGATTGGACAAATATACGAGTGGGAGGGAGTGATATGCAACACATGGGAATCTTTACTGAAGAAACGTTTCGCCACACAGTGGCTTCATCAGTCCAATACAAAGCAGGAAAGTATAAGGAGAGGACGACTTGAGGTAATCAGTCCCTCAGCCTGGAATCGATGTTTTTAGTCCACTCGATGTGTTCATGAGTGGGAGGGGCTGGGTTGGATTGGTGTCGTGGGTACGGGAGTAAATTCTTGGGTAACTTAGGGAAGGGGTGGTTTTGATAAGGACCTGCCTTGTATGGGTCAGAAGGCCTTCTGCAGAGTTCCTCCATTCTAATGTTCTTATGCCTTGGATTCTATAAATCATGTCCAGTACTCTGTGTATCACTGTTGTAAACAAATTCCCAGAGAGGAAAATCCCCAATTAAAAGGTCTAAAGTACTGGCTTACATATCCTTAATCTTCAAATCGTCTGTTTGGTGCACAAAAACTTAAATAAATACCTAATAAGACAAACCGTATCACGGGTGGGGTTTGAACCCGTGGTCAGAGAGTCTCGTATGAAAAAACCACTGCATTATATTAAGAAATGCTCTGTTCAAATGGAATTTATAAATGACATTGAGGGGTTTCAGTATAAACAGAAACTCAGAAATAACTCAGTAGGTATCATGTCATGTGA
>NW_026471430.1:0-12158 GCF_026875155.1 Cherax quadricarinatus | reverse complement strand
AGTAAAACGGGTTTGGGGGTGGGTTTGGCATGGGGTTGGAAGATTGGGTAGGGGGAGGGGGAGGGAGATGTAACGTTGTGAGGAAGCAGGCAATGTCTTTAAAAAATTGTGGTATCATCTATAGGGATGACCTGAATGCAGCACATGAGGAAAACTCGAATCAGTTGTTGGAAGGGATCCTGGGGCGTCTGGGTGCATTGAGACCTCATCATCTGACCCTCATGCAAAGAGTGACTGTCATAAATGCATTATTGTATAGTAAGGTGTGGCATGTAGTGGCCGTGTTCCCACTAACAGGGACGGCGATTGTGGGAATTCTGAGATGAGTGTTTAAATTCTTGTGGGGTTCAAGTTGCGATTGGTTAAGGAGAGAGGTTGTAATGTTACCTGTGCATCAGGGTGGGTTGGAGTTGATGGACCTGAGAAGGATGGTTAAATGTGTGTTTATTAAATGGGAGGTTTTGCATGAGGGAGTGAGGGGGGGGCAGCTGAAAAAAGTACATGATAGGTTGGGAAAGTTGTATGGTGGAGTGGAGTTGAGGAAATGAGAAATCGTCTTGTGGGCTTTGATGATGGTTAGAGAACCGAGGAAAATTCGAATAGGGGTTTTGTGTAGGTTGCTTTCAGGGAAGATTGTCGCCCCAGTAGAGGGGTTGTTCCCCATGTATGCATGGGGGAGTATTTGGTATAGGTTTAGTAAGCTGAAGTTAAATCCTAGGGTGCGAGAGGTAACGTATCGTTTTCTGCACGGCATCCTACCGTCGGGAGAGGTACTAAGAACCAGAAGGATAGTAGTGGGCGGGAGGTGTGGAATCTGTGGTGGGGATGAGACGGCCTTCCATGCAGTATATTTTTGTGAGGGGTTGGAGGGTGTCAGGTGTTAGTTCAGTAGGGTGGTACAGAGGGTGGGGGGCCGTGGGGTGTCGGTTCTGCGTGCATTAAGCCTAGATGTTGGAGGGGTAGACGTGGGTGTCATAAGAGCTTTGGATAATATCATGGTGGACTATATTTATATATCATGGGTGATGAGGGGGAGAGGGGTTTTGAGGTGCGGAGACGGGTACTGCGGTAATGTTTTATCGTACGATGTGTCGAAACAAGGAACTGTATGGGAGGAGGTGGGTGCATATTTTTCGGAAGGATAAGAACGCAAAATTTTGGGGATTCTCCTGAATCTGAAAAATTGGGGAAAGGGGTGAGAAAAAGGGGAGGGGTTTTTGGGGGATTACATATTTTAGAGGGGGAAAAGTCAGGGGGTAAGGGGGGGTTGGGACCCCCGGGAAGGGGGGGGTTTGAGTGACTGAATGGGGGTATTGAAGGGAAGTGGTGTGTCAGGGGTGCTTGTACTTCCCCCTTGGGGTTGTCATGCCACGTAGGGTTACGTGAAGTCAAAGGTTCGTCAGGGCCCATTTAATATCCCAAAAGGTGTGGATTAAATGGTATGAATGTATTTTTGTAAGATTCCCTGGGTTTTGGGGGGTTTTAAATGTCGACGCGTTACGCCTTGGGGAAACATTTTTCCCATGTGCGAAAAGTTTATCGTTTTTTAATGTTAATTTGTTGTTTTTTAAATGAAGTGGTTAGGGCGTTTATGTTAGGAGATACTCCATATTGTTTTTTTGGTTTTCTGAAAATTTTCTTTAAACCCTTTGGGCCGAAAAAAGAGAGTTTGTTTTTGGATTGTACTGTTTTTATTTTTCATTGTTAATTTTGCTCACCCCTGCAAAAGGGTGGGGAAATGCTTATGATTTTTATTATTTTGTAATGACTCGATGGGGGTTTGTATGGGGGCAAAATTTGTATTTTTTTAGAGAATTTCCTGTAACGGGGGTTGGGTTTGGGGGGTTTGGTATGTACTTTTTTAAATTGAGATTATGATGTGGGGTCATTCCGTTTGAAAAAAAATTTGTAAAAGGGTTGGATTGATTTTAATTTCTTGTAAAAATTTTTCTTTTTTTTATATTGAGCCTTTGTCATATGACAGTAATACTATGTAAACTTATATATATCTGAAAAAAATTTCGATTAAAAAGATGTTTATAAAAATTTCATTTTTCTGACCCGGGTTAAAGAGGTCATCTCTAAGTTATGTCCTTGTTTTTCTTGAAAATTAGGGCTCAGATACCCATTTTTCTTAATGTTAGGGAATGTTTATAGAAATTTTTGGGCGAGGTATATGTGCAATTTTCTTTTTTCCCAGTTAATTTGTGTGGGTTTTTTATTTAGTCGGGCGTACTTAAATTAGGTTTGAGATCCTTAATGTTTTTTTTAAAAATTTTTTTTTGGGGGGTTTTTTGTTAACTGATTTTTTTTTTAAAAAAAATTTAAAAAAAAAAAAATTTCAAAACCCCATTGAGAGCTAAAAACTGTATAATTCCTCTTTGGGGATGCGTAGACGCCCGGAATAAAGTTTTGGAAACAAGCTTTGATCGTTGCCCCCAATGAGGGGCCCAGGATGAATTCAACACAGACCGTGTTTACTCAAAATACCCTGACGGTCCGCCATCTTGCGAAACTGTAGTAAAGGGTTTCCCACCGGGTTTTGTAACAGGACCCGGGGCTAAAGAAAGCGTCCTCCCTGCCCCGGGTTGAGAGACGAATAGATAATTGATTACATGCTGTACAAACGGGAAAAATTAATTTCCCTTTCTAAAACCCTGTTTTAAAAAAAAGGGAATAGACAAAGAAAACTTTCCCTTTTAGGGTTTTTACAAAAACTTCCTTTTCTTTTCGGAGTTTTAATTGCTTTTCTTAAAATTTTGGGTTTTACTACTGGAGTCCTTCAGGCAAGTTGTTGATATATCCCCTTGCTGCATGTACCCCCAGCTCCCGATTTTTTTAAAGAGTCACTAAAGCCAATTTGGGTTTTTGGTTAAAGCATAAAAGTGCTCCCCCTGCGAATACTTCAGACAGAAGTTTTTAAAAAAAGGGGGTAGAAATTTGGGCCAAATTTTTTCCCATCTTTCTTTCTTCAGGACAAAAAGTGATGCTTTTCAGACGAAAATGTTTTTTTTTTGTCCCCGAAACAGGTCAGCCATGGCACCCATTAAACGAACCCCCAGAAAATAGATTAACCCTCTCTTAAATTTTCTGGGTCTTATTCCAGTTCCCCACCCCCCGCAGAGCCCAAAGGGAACAAAATTTTTGATTTGTGAGTCTGATTCTTGTACAAGGGGGTTCCAAAATGAAGACCAAAGCTGTTTGAGTTGTGCTGTTCCTGGTTTTCCCCCGGAAGTTGTGTTCTCTAATTGCTTTAGTATTGTCAAAATCCCCCGAGAGGTAACTGTATCATAGGGTTTGGGGGATTATTTTTGATTGTTTTTTTCACCTGGAATTTTTTTTTTCTTACTGTCAAACGGGAAATATTAGTTGGGGCGCCCTCCTGGTTTTGTTTGCGGGAAAAGCCCATGCCCTTTCCCCTTTTGGTAATTTTTCTTAATAAAAACAAAAAGGCACAAAACCGTGGGCTGGAAAAAATACACAAATAACCCCCACATAGAAAAAAGGAGCTTACGACGGGGCGTTTTTGGTCCGTCTTAGACCAATTTTCATAGTTTTCACCCATTTCAATGATTTTTGATATTTGGGCTACAACTTGCCCCACCTCTTATGGCATGGCCAGCAGACAAAATTTCCCAAAAAAAATAGCAAAATTTTGGGGAATTTCAATGATGATGGGTTTAAGCATTTTGGAGAGTGGAAAAGTTCGTTTAAATTTTTTTTAGAAGGTTTTTAGGCCCAGCTCCCTGGGGGACCCGGGCCCACTTTGGGAAAAATAGGAAGGTCATGTAGATGATGTTTGGTTGCCTTAATCTTATCTTTGGGGATGGGGAACTGTTGGGGTGGACTGAAGGGCATCACTTTTTCCCGGGAGGGGAAAAACCTGAACCCAAGGGAACTGCAATGCCTGTCGAGAAAAAAATTAGTGTTAAAAAGGCGTTTAAACCCCGTAAACACAATCGACCCCTTGCCTTTTTTAAAAATTTCCAGCTGAGCCCTTCCTTGGCTGCTGGGTTCCTCCCGATTTCCCCCATCCCGTTGGCCCCAAGGTGTTTTGACTAAAAGGGAAAGAATACGAGTGAAGCAAGGAGGTGGAAGGAACAAAATTAAAAGGGGGCCCGGAGGGTGTTGGGTGGCGGAAAAAAGCCCAAAGTGGTTCCCCTAGGGAACAAAAGTTGCATAGTGAGGTGGGAGGAACGGGTATCACTTACACCGGGGTTATATTACATTGGACTCACAGGGTTATTTTTTCAAATTTTCCACAGTATGCCATTTTTTCTACCTGTTTCTTAAAACATTCTCAAAAAAAAAAAAAAAAAAAGGGAAATAGAGATAAACCCTTGAAAATATCTTTTTTTTTTTTTTTGGGCCCCAAAAAAAATCCTCATTTTTTTTTATTACTCTCGTAAACATGGTTTTAAAGATGATGAATTTTTTTAAGATTATCTTGGTTCAGTGGAAATTTTTATTAAAAATTTTTTTTGTCTATAAAAATTTTTCTATTTTCCCCTCCCGAAGCGGGGAAACACTCGAGAAAAAAAGCAGGGGATACAGGGAAGCTGTTTCAGGCGCATCTAGCAACAATGAGTGACTTTTTTTGTCACCAACCCCAGTGCCAGGGCCAAGAACCCCATCTGGGACCCCCCAAATTTATTCTCTTTTTAACAAGCTTCTTAAAACTTTTTTAAGCTTTAGTAAAAAAGAGTAATTAAGCTTTACAGTGTGAGTTTAAAAGAAGGGAAAACTATGCCCCGGGATGAGATTAAAAGAGAGAAAAAAAATTTAAAATAAAAGTTTCGAGGTTTAATGAAAGGGAATTTAATTTTAAAGTAAAAGTGCTAGGTAAAGGGTTTTAAAATCGTTTAAGTAAATTTTTTTTTTGTTTTGTTATCCCACCATGTTTGTTTTACTGCAACTCTACTGCCCTTTTAAATTTTGTGCTGATTTAAAAATGATTTAGTTTAATGGTATGCAGATATACCCTGAGGGTAAAATTTTTCGTGAATGAGATTTTTCCGGGATTTGGGTAGATTAAGGATTAAAATCCCATATCCCACCCCGGGCTTTACCTGAAGGGGTAACTTTGCATCCCCAGTGTTTTTTCCCTCATTTCCCGGGGTCCCCCCTGGCGCCTGACAATTTAATTTCCTTATCTGCGTACGAATAGAAACGGACGAGAGGGTCCCCCTTTTTCGTTAGGTTTAAAAATGGGTTTTTTTTGGAAAAAATTTCATTACAAAATTTTTGCTTGGGCCCTTTTTCGGCAAGACGAGCGTTGCAATTGGGAAACCAAACTCGCAAATTTTAAACCCATTTAAAAACGATATATTTTTATATATATATATATATATTATATATATATTTATATTATTTTTATATTTATTTTTATATATATATATAAGATTATATATATATATATATTTTTAAAATTATATATATATTTTATAAACACGGCAGCCCTCCCAACCGAGGGGAAAAGGGGACCCAAAAAAAAAAGAAAATCCCCAAAAAGAAAAATACTTCATCAACATTCAACCCCTTTCCACCTCACTACACAAATCCCTGTTTTTGCAGAGGGGGCCAGAACACAAAATTTTTGAAAACCCTATATGTTAAATTTGACAACAAATCCCCCCCCAAAATTTCCCAAAATCCCAAAAAATCCCCCCTTTAAAAATGCAGGCATTGTCTTCCCAAAAGATGTCAAGTCCCCAAAAACTATTTATCCCATTTAAAAAGCCCCATGCCAAAAGCTTACTGGAAGCCCAAACCCCTTTGCCCACAAAACCTTCTTTAACCCCCCCCCCCAACCTTTTCGGGGGGCCCCCTACCCCCCCCCTTCCTTCCGCTAAAAGATTTATTTCCCCTCCCATGTCTTTCTACCTTTATCCATTCTCTTAAAAGCCGAAACCCCCTCAACAACCCCCCTTTTAGTTTCCCCTTGGGCTAATACTTTTTTAACTCCACACCTTCCCCCTAATTTCCACACTCAAATTTTCTGCTTTAATTTTTTTAAAAAACCCCCACATTGCCCTTAGACAGGGAAACTCCACTGCTCCCAAAAGGGCCCCCTGCTGCAGCATTTACAAACCCCCGCTTTTACCAAACCCCTTAAAGGGGGTTTGGGTTTTTTCCCAAACTTCCTTCCCTTCTTTGCCTCCATAGATAACGTTTTTTGTCTCCCCATATACCTCAACGCACCACTCACCTTTTTTTTCCTTTATCGTTTCTTTGGTTAACTTCCCTTCATTAAAAAACCCCCTTTCTGAGATGTCCAAATCCCAAATTTTTTAAAAACTTTCACTTCTCTCATACTCTCACTTCCTCATGTGAAATTCAATTTTTCTTTTCTAAATTTTATTTGATACCCTAACCACCCTGGGTTTTTAAACTTTTTTTCACTTTCAACTTTCTAACCCTTTTCCCCACACTCCCAAAACTATCCCTAACCCTTTTTCAACTTTTCTTTTAAAAAACTCCCCCTTAAGCCAGTATCCCTCAAAAAAGGGAACTGTGGCAACTCCCATTTTAATTTGATTCCCCCCTGTTTAAAACCCCCCCTTCCCCCCGAACACCCTTGCATTTTCTTCTTTTTTAAAACCCCTCTTTAAATATATTAAACCAAACCTTTGGGGACTTACACATCCCTGTCTAAACCTTTCTTTTAAACCGGGGAAATATTTTCCATTCCTTTTACACACCCTAACCTACCCCCCACTATCCTCATAAAAAAATCATTCTTGTAAACTTGCAACATCTGCCAAAAATTTTCTCCCCATCCACTTTTATCATATTTCTTTTCCCAAACCCCAAAAAGGAAAAGAAAATGTTTTACTTATATGTTTTAATGCAAAAACCCTTTTTTTACACAAACCCTTACCCACCCCTTAAAAACCAAACCTTTTTTCCCTCGCCAATCCTACTCTCTGTCTTACCTCTAATTTCTTTCAATAATAATTTTTCCTGGTATACTCAGTAAACTTATTCCCCTATAATTTTAGAATCTCTTTTATCCCCCCTCCCTTCATATAAAGGAACTATACATGCTCTCTGATAATCCCTAGGTACCTTCCCTTCTTTCATACATTTACTAAACAAAAGTACCAACCACTCCAACACTATATCCCCCCCTGCTTTTAACATTTCTGTCATGATCCCATCAGTTCCAGCTGCTTTACCCCCTTTCATTCTATGTAATGCCTCACGTACCTCCACCACACTCACATCCTGCTCTTCTTCACTTCAAAAAGATGGTATACCTCCCTGGCCAGTGCATGAAATTACCGCCTCCCTTTCTTCGTCATCATTTAAAAGTTTCTCAAAATATTCCCGCCATGTATCCAATACCTCCATCTCCCCATCTACTAACTCTCCTATAAATCTATTCGTACCCTAGGCTTTCTTAACTTGTTTATCTCACTTCAAATATTTTTCTTATTTTCATTAAAATTTCTTGACAGTGCCTCTCCCACTCTATCATCTGCTCTCCTTTTGCACTTTCTCACCACTCTCTTCACCTTTCTTTTACTCTCCATATACTCTGCTCTTCTTATAACACTTCTGCTTTGTAAAAACCTCTCATAAGCTACTTCTTTTGTCTTTTATCACATCTTGGCCTTCATCATTCCACCAGTCACTTCTCTTTCCTCCTGCACCCACCCTCCTATAACCCCCAAACTTCGCCCCACATTTCTAATACTGCACTTTTAAAACTATTCCAACCCTCTTCAACCCCCCCCTCCACTCTAACTGTAGCTACAACTAAATAATGATCCGATATAGCAGTTGCCCCTCTATAAACATGTACATCCTGGAGCCTACCCATCAACCTTTTATCCATCAATACATAATCTAACAAACTACTTTCATTATGTGCTATTATGTATACTTATTTATCCTCTTTTTCATGTATGTATTACTTATTGCCAAACATCTTTCTACACATAGCTCAATTAAAGGTTCCACATTTACATTTACCTCTGGCACCCCAAATTTACCTACTACTCCCTCCACAACATTTGTACTCACTTTAGCATTGAAATCCCCAACCACCATTACTCTCACACTTGATTCAAAACTCCCCACACACTCACTCAACATTTCCAAAAATCTTTCTCTCTCCTCTACACTTTTCTCTTCTCCAGGTGTATAAACGCTTACTAAAACCCACTTTTCACATCCAACTCTTATTTCACTCCACATAATCCTTCAGCATTATTGCTACTCCTTCTTTAGCTCTAACTCTATTTGAAACGTCTGACCTAATCCAATTTATTACTCCCCACTGAAACTCTCTCACTCTCTTCAGCTTTGTTTCACTTAAAGCCAGGACATCCAGCTTCTTCTCACTCAAAACAGCCACAATAATCTCTTTCTTATTATTCGCGCAACATCCACGCACATTCAGACTTCCCACTTTGATGGTTTTCTTCTTTTTCTTTTTATTAGGCTATTCGGGGAGAAGGGTTACTAGCCCATTGTTTCCGGCATTTTAGTTGACTTTTACAACATGCATGGCTTATGGAGGAAAGATTCTTATTCCACTTCCCCGTGGATATAAAGGAAAAGAAATAAGAACAAGAACTACTATGATAAAATCAAAGAAAACTCAGATGAGTGTGTATACATAAACGTGTACATGTATGTTATGTTGACCTAAGTGTAAGTAGAAGTAGCAAGCATACCTGCAATCTTGCATGTGTATGAGACAGAAAAGAGACACCAGCAATCCCACCATCATGTAACACAATTACAAGCTTTGTTTTACACTCACTTGGGCAGAATGGTAGTACCCCCCTGGACGGTTGCTGTCTGCCAACCTACTATATATATATATATTTATATATATATATATATATTATATATATATATATATATATATATATATATAATATATATATATTATATATATATATATATATATATACATATATTAATATATACATATATAAAATATATATATATATAAATATTATATTATATATAATATAATATATATATTAAATTATATATATATATATATTTATATATATATTATATATATACATATATATATATATTACATATATATATATATATATATATATATATATATACATAAGTAGTGTAGTTTTCTACAGAGCGCACCCTTCCGGAAAAGGCCTTCTACAGAGCGCACCCCTTTCCCGGGTTTTGGCCTTCTACAGAGCGCACCCTTCCGGTTTAGGCCCTTCTACAGAGCGCACCCTTCCGGTTAGGACCAGCAGCTGGAGGGTCACCTTTTCAACCTAGGTGTTACTTCCGGTTTTGACCATGACCTCGCCCCGAGACTACCTCAACCTTGACCCCCCAACCAATACCCCCCCCCCCCTTCGCGACCCCCTTCGCGACCCCCGCCGTCGCGCCCGCGCGCCCGCCCGCGCCCACCCGCGCCCTTCGCGACCCCCGCCGCGCGCCCCGCCCGCGCGCCCGCCCGCGCGCCCGCCCGCGCCTTTCGCGACCCCCGCCCGCGCCTTCTGCTGCGCCTTCTGCAGCGTCATCCGGATCGCCCCCGCGCCTCGAATTTTTTTCCGATTTTTTTCGAATTTTTTTTGAATTTCATTTTCTTGTGCTCTCCATCTCCTCGGATCAAGGTTTTTGGATTCCCCCCCTATGGGGTTTTTCGAAATTCTCCATCTCCTCAGATCAAATTTTTTGGGTACCCCTCCTTTCACCCCCATCCCCAAACAATTTCTCGAAATCAAATTCTCCATCTCCTTGGATCAAGTTTTTTTTGGGTACCCCTCCTTTCACCCCAAATTTTCTCGACAATACCATGACTCCATCTCCTCGGATCAAGTTTTTTGGATCCCCCCTATGGGGTTTTCGAAATTCTCCATCTCCTTGGATCAAATTTTTGGATTACCCCTCCCACTTTCACCCCAAATTTTCTCGACAATACCATGACTCCATCTCCTCAGATCAAATTTTTAAGGTTCCCCCTCCCACTTTCACCCCCCCAATCCCAAAAATTTCTCGATAATACAAGTTTTTGGATTCCCCCCCTATGGGGGTTTTGAATTTCTTATGATCACCTTGGATCAAATTTTTGGATTACCCCTCCCACTTTCACCCCCCCACCTCAAATTTTTCTCGATAATACAAGTTTTGGATTCCCCCCCCCCTATGGGGGTTTCGAAATTCTCCATCTCCTCGAATCAAGTTTTTTGGATTCCCCCCTATTGGGTTTTCGAAATTCTCCATCTCCTTGGATCAAATTTTTTGGATCCCCCCTATGGGGTTTTCGAAATTCCTCGGATCAAAGTTTTTGGAATCCCCCCTCTGGGGGTAAGCATTCAAAATAGACTCCTCCTATGGGGGCATGCTTACTACAGGTCTAAACATCTTCCCCTTATTATTTTAAAATGAACTAAAAGTTTCCGCTCATTAAGTCAAATGAACTAAGAAGGGTGTTTACTCGGCGGTCAGTGACGTCACGCGCACACAGGTTGAATCAGGTCGCCCCCTATGTCAGTGACGTCACGTGATGACCGCGCACACAGGTTGAATCTTGTCTACCCTTTTACCCACCCTCCCAAACCCTCACACTCCAACCAACACCTCACAATTTTCACTCATAACCCCCAATTTTTCTCGTTTTAACCCTTTTAGTTCATTAAAGTTAATAAGGGGACACATGCATCAGAAAGTCACCACATCGCTTACATCCACTTTCGTTAAATTCACTACTCACAATTTTACATATTACGAAGTTAAATACGCACTTTTACTTTGAACATCTTCAAAACACTCTCATAAATCATTTGAATACTCACAAAAAATACCTTTATACATTTCCAAACAACACTGAAATACTCCAAAAACATCATTCGAACACCCCCAAATCACCTCTGAATACTCCCAGAACACCTTTATAAGTACTCTTGCACAACATTTGAACACCTTCATAAGTACTCTCATAATCATTTGTACACCTTCAAAAAACACCTTTGAATACTCACATAAACACCCTTGAACACCTTCAAAACACCTTCAAAGCACTCTCATAATCATTTGAACACACTCAAAACACCTTTGAACACCTTCAAAACACCCTTGAACACCTTCAAAACACCCTTGAACACCTTCAAAAACAACATTTGAACACACTCAAAACACCTTTGAACACCTTTGAACATTTCCAAAACACTATTTGAGTACTCCCAAATAAGATTTGACATCTCTAATTTATCTGCACTTACACATTTCATTAAATTACAACTCATCCCTCAGTCTCCAGACTAGGCATTTTCTCGTTTTTTACCCTTTTAGTTCATTAAAGTTATTAAGGGGACACAATACATCAGAAAAAAAAGTCACAAAAACTAACTCAAACACTTTACTTTGAACACCCCCAAAACACTCTCATAATCATTTGAATACTCACATAAACACCTTTGAACACCTTCAAAACACCTTTGAATATCGTTTTTTTTAAACTAATTTCATCACAACCCACTTATATCATCTTTTTTTTCGGTAACTCTAATTCGACTACACTACCCTCATCAATTACCAACAAATTTTACTCGTTTTAACTAATGTCATCACTGTAACCAAGATTTTCACAAAAAAAAAACTCTATGACACCTAACACACACGCACACACACCCCACAACACCCACAATTTTTCTCGGTTTAACCCTTTTAGTTCATTAAAGTTAATAAGGGGACACAGTACATCAGAAAAAGTCACAAAAACTAACTCAAACACTTTCTCATCTTTTTCGGTATCTCTAATTCGACTACATTACCCACATCCCTCATCAATTACCAATTTATTCACATTTTTTTCCCTTCTTTTTACTACTAAAATTCTAATAAAATCCTCTCCATACCCATCTCCTTGTATCCACATAAATTAATATTATACTCGCATCAACTACCCAACTATTGCGACATGTTTTCAACACCCCTCCATTCTTTTTCCAATATATCATAACTTTTCAATTCTATAATTTCTTTTTAAAATATTCACACATTACCTTTATATTCAGTAAAATCTCGCCATTTGAACACACTCAAAACACCTTTTGAACACCTTTGAACACCTTCAAAACACCCTTGAACACCCTTGATCACCTTCAAAAAACAACATTTGAACACACTCAAAACACCTTTGAAATTTCAAAACAACACGA
>NW_026471429.1:10000-30001 GCF_026875155.1 Cherax quadricarinatus | reverse complement strand
AAATTGCGGGGGAAAAAAGTGTTAGCTAGTAAATAAAGGGATTTTTAAACCCCTTTAAAGCCCTTTGTAAAGGCTTTCCACCCGTAAAACTTCAGACAGTATTACCATGGCTGGCTCCTCCTCAGGAAAATTAATGAATAGAAAAAGAAATAATTCACAAAGATAAACACTTTATTATTTATTAATGCAAAGATAAAACATTGAAATATGTAGGTGTATCCTACTTTAAAGAAAAATGAAAAATGAAATGGAAAAATGACATTTGAATTCAACGCTAATATGTACAGTTATACTGAGGTGTCTGGTGGAGGTTGACACCGTCTTGTAGAAATTATAGCCGTTGATGATGATGTGGGGGGGGTCACAGGTGTTGGTGAAAACCCAAAGACTAGTTCTTCACAGAGTCTATAGCCTTGAATAGTCAGTCCAGATGACAGGAACGCAGGTTCTTTACCACTGCAAAGATGAGGGGTAGTGTCCTGTACAATTAATCAGGTAGGTAGATCATAAATGACGTCTCATGGGCTGTTTCAGTCCGTCTCCTTCAACACTTCTCGTTGGTTGGCAGGTGACCCGATCTGTCATTCCATGTTGGAAAGAGAGACAGGTTACCCACTGCTTAAGAAATCACTCTCCATGATAAGTGTAAGATACTTAAAAAAGGTAGTGATTATCAAAAAGTCTTATGTGGAGCTTAAAACTGAAAGGACAATGTTTAAAAAGTGAAGCTTTCAACCAATATCCACTAGAATAGGAGCAGAGGCTTTTACTTACAGTTGTGCTGGGAGCTGAGAGTCGAGTGATTACTGTTTGGCCGTCACCTTTCGGGGTGGAGAAAGGGGGGGGGGTGAGGGGATAGCGGGTGCTAGACTGACCCTACCTTAACAAGCAGACTGACAATCAAACTATTGTTACCATATACTCGCTTGCTACTCCTATCTGTTGAACTTTTCCCTCACACCCCTTGTATAAATATAGGAAAAAAATAGCAAATCAAAGATCAGTAGAGAAAGAGAAGTATCAGTAGGAGAAAAGAAAGAGTGGGGAAATGTAGAATGAAAGAGCGAGAGAAAGTGTGAAAAGTTGAAAAGCAGCGAAAATAAGGAGAACAAGTGTGTGAGAGAGTGGAAAAGTTAGCAAGGGAATGAAAAAACAGTGAGATGTAAAGGAATACGATAATAATGAAAGAGAAAGAAAACAAAAGAGCCGGAAATAGCAAGAGGCCGAAAGAGAACAAAAAGGCACGAGAGATAGAGAGAGAGAGTGAGAGTACGTATATGATCGAGAAAGAATGAGCAAGGGAATGTGAACCAGTGATAAAGAAGAGTGTTAACGATAGAACAAGAAGCACTGTTACTAGACATTATCCATCATGTCAGAACAAGAGGAAAAGCAAAGATCTGAGAGAGTGAGAGCCAGAAAAGCTTTAGTGAAAACAAAATCAAATCAGCATAGGTTAAATACCGAAACTGAAAGAGCAAAATGAGAGATCAACAATGAGAGTGAGAAAGAACTGAAAGTGACAGAAGGAAAGTAAAAAAGTGAAAGCATAACATCGATATAGACAACAAGGCAGCGCAAAAGAGAACTAGTGAAGAGAAACACAAAGGAGCCATGATTTTGCGTCAGTGACATAGTTGAGAGTTAAAAAATTGTCGACCCCCATGACCCCCATGGCCCCATGACCCCATGACCCCTCGGAGTGGAAAAGTGAGCAATGATCATCCCATTCACTGCACACTTTCGTATTCACGAATCGTCCGGTTTTTACTGCCATCCCAATTATTGCCCATGAATATTCTCACTACTCAATTATACATTTTTTTTTTAATTAAATACAGCTATTTTTTTGAAGGTTCGGGTTTTGTAGCATTACGAACAATACGAGATAGATTAACATTGTAATAATATACATATTATTAGCAATGTAAGTTTTTTTATAATGTAATTTATTTACTATTTATTTAATAACAACTCGGCCGTTTCCCACCGAGGAAGGGTGACCCAAAAAGAGAAGAACCACTTTCATCATCATTCACTCCGTCACTGTCTTGCAAGAAGCGTGATAACACTATAGTTAAAATACCGCAAAATATCAACACACCTCCTTCAGAGTGCAGGTTAAGTACTTCCCACCTCCAGGACTCAAGTCTGGCTAATCAGTTTTCCCGAATCCCTTCATAAACACTACTTGACTCTTACTCCAAGAGCACTTCAAGTCAAAAAGCATTCGTCTCCACTCCTATCTAGCACGCTCACACACGCTTGCTGAAAGCACAAGCCCTTTCCACACAAAACCTCCATCCAACTTTTCCTAGGACGACCCCTACCCTGCCTTTGTTCCATCTTCTATAATTGTCCGAACCACCTCAATAACCTTTACTCTACCCTCTGGATAATACTTTAAGAAATTCCGCACCTTCTAATCTCCAAGCCACTGATTCTCTGCAATATAGTCACACTGCACATTGCTTTCGTACACTACATCTCCACTGCCTCCAGCCTTCTCCTTGTTCCAACATTCGCCACCAATAATTCACACCACTATAAGAGCACTGGTACCACTATTCATTCGTATATTCCCCTCTTTGGAATAACGTTCTTTGTCTTCACAGACTCCTTAGTGCACCACTCACCCTCAAGAACTCTATGATTAACGTCGTGTTTCATAGACCCATCTGCTGACAGGTCCACTCCCATATATCTGAATACATTTACTTCCTCGTTACTCCCGCTTATTTCCCTATAATTTTTATTTTCTCCTTTGTCCCCTTTTCCTGTATACAAAGGAACTGTACATGTACTCAGCCAATCCCTAGGTACCTTCCCCTCTTTGTTATATTTATTAATACAAGACACGCCACGGGGGATGGATATCTTCTGCTCAAGTACTTTCACACATCTCCCGTCCGTCATCTGGAGATATGCAATGTTCCAAGGTTATCAACAGTAGAAATGAGGGAAAGTTAGCGTGGTGACACCATTCAGCTTCTCTCACAAAATGAGAGGCACCAATCAGTCAAGCAAACTAACACCCAATCACCCACCCACCTCACCCCTCACCCCACCCCTCATCAGGTAAGAGATATAATAGACAGCTCATAATTTTATCTAAATCGCCATCAACAGGTCATTTGTTACAAGAGATTACATTGCACTAGTGGATAATACACACAAAAAAACAATTGTATTATGTGCAAACGTTCTAGAGTCAAATGTGCTCATTTGTCAGCTTAAAATAGCGTAGATCTCAGGAGGATTATATAATGTTCGGAAGTATTCATATATTCCTAAATGCTGCCTACCGATATCGTCACCATCAATTATTATGTCTGTACCTTGTTGACTCGTGAATCTTCCATAGTATTCCGGTTATTCTTTAAGCCCTAATAACCAGTATTATTCGCATCGCTATTGTGCCGTGCGGACAGGCTGCGCAGTAGCTCCTGATACAACTGGTTTACTGCGCAGTTTTCCTGTTTTGTGCATACAACATGGCGGATCGCATTGGACGCCGGGTGAGCACTGTTTGTGTGGAATTGGTGTGTGGCACGCTTACAGGAACAACCATGCACGTGTTACTGCATGCCATCATCAGTGAGGTATATGGAATACCGACCGAAGAATTATATGGAGTAGCAGTCAATGGTGTGTCAAGAATTTTCATCAAGTTTAAAGACGCAGGATTCTACCAAGCATAGTCAACAAATATCAAGAGAAGAGGCTGGCAGTGAACACTATGGTGGAAGTCTGCTTACATGATGTGTCCAGCTATGTGACGTGGGTGAAAGTACGAAACGTGCCTTTTGAGGCGACGGAGCATGATGTGACGGCGGTGTTTAGCAGCTATGGGAAAATCCACTCAGCAGTGATGGGGGTGTGGCAAAATGGACCTTATGAGGGCTACCTGAAGGATCATTTACGCTGAAAATGACGTTGAGGCAGCCAATTCCATCATACGTATTTATGGAGGTCTCCGAACGCAGGTCTACGTGTACTACTCAGGGCAGCGGAAGACTTGCAGATTATGTGGTTCTTTTGAACATATGGCGGCCCAATGCTATAAAAAGCTGGACGGAGGGAATAGGTACCAGTGATCTTACATCAGAGGAATGCTCTGGAGGTGTCGGAGGAAGGAGTAAGGCCAAACAAGATTCCTTGCCGAGGAGTGACGAGTGGACAGGGCTGAGGGACTATGGGGGAAAAGTGTAACACAAACTGTTGATAAGGGACAGACGACATGGGACGTCTGATGAGGAGGGTACGGGCCAACTGGATGGCTTGCTGGGGGAAAAGAAACTTAGTTCCTTTTTGCATGACGTTGAAGAGGGACAGTGGATAAAGGGGTTTTGTAACCTGGTGCAGGCAACGTGCAGCAAGATCAGGAGGTTAGGAATCTGTGTGCAGTAATTTTAAATGTGCACAACGTTGTGGCAGAGGCCCATAGGGCAGAAAAGACGGTGACGAGGTGTGTGGGGAGGGGGAGTTCTGTAAGAGAACTGCAGGAACGTCTGAGATGGACGATGTTCTTACCCCAGGAAAAAGAACAGGAGTAAAATCTTGGAGAAAGGATTTTATGTCATAAGGGGAAAGAGGGAAGGGGTAATGTAGGGTTTAATGGTTTAGGGATAATGAAGGGATAGGGGGGGTGAATAAGCAAGCTGTCAAGAAGATGCCATACAGCAGGACGGTATAGGAGGGTGTGTGCCAAGAAAAAAGGGGTTTAAACCACCCACTATTAAAATAATTCACGATAGTAACTGTAAATGTAATGGATTGAAGAATGAAGTGAAACGAGTCTGGATGGAAATGGTTTTTGAGGAGATATAATGTGGATGTATGCTTTATACAAGAACATAATTATAAGATGGGCTGTGCTTTGGCATTAAAGGGTTATAAATTGTATGTAAGTGGGTCTGTTAGGTTAAAAGGGGGAGTGGCAGTGGCTGTGAAGGAAAATGTCCCTTACGTATTATAAAGTGGGAAGAAGGGGGGGGGGGGTAGTGAGGGTGGATGGTGAGTGGGGAGCATCTAGAGTATGTTTCTTTGGGGGTTTTAAATATGCCAGCAGAGGATATAATCAAGTAAAAGAGGATTTTGTGAGAGACGTTTTAGTGTATTTTTTAAGGGTTTACCTAGTCACTGTAATTGGGGGGGACTGGAACTGTGTTATAAGGGGGGGGCGTGGAGCCAAGGGGGGCGGGTTGTGTATTTACGGTCGTTACGCAATGTTTTAAGGATGTAGGGGTGAGGGACGTGGAGGGGAGTGGGGCTTGGAGAGTGGATTACACTTTTGTTAGGAGAATTATTCAGCGAGGTTAGATAGGATTTATATAACGGAGGCAGTTAGGGTAGGAGGGGTAAAAACAGTGGACGTAGGGTTTTCGGATCATAGGCAGTTTTGGTAGAACGGATTGGGAGGGAGTGGTAAAGGTATATTAAATTTTTGGGAAGTTAATGCGAGGTTGGGGAGGAGTGAGGTGGTGAACGCAGAGTTTAGAGACTGGGGGGAGACAATTGTGGAGGGCAAGGGAGGGGGTAGGAGTATTTTGGATTGGGGGGGAAAAATAGGGCTAAACCTGGTATCGCGGGGTTTTATAAATATAAAGGAAGGGAGGAGGCGAGGTGGAGGTACGGTTTACAGAATTATTTGGAACAGCAGCTCAATGAGTGTTACGCAAGAGATGAGGGGAAGTCTTTTGAAGAAATATCAGGGCTAAGAGGGAGACCTAAGGGACATACATAATGAAAGATTTGTGAATTAAGGGTAAGGGCAGGTTGGATGCCGTGCTATGGGGAGATAAACCGTCGGGTAGGGGGTGTCAAGAAGTTTTCGCATTAGCAAACAGGAGTCCACTTAATACTTTTAGAGGTAGGACGATTTGGAAGGTTATACTAAGGGGCAATGTTGGTGACAACTGAGGGGATAAGTTAATTATGCGGATATTGGTTAAAAGGAAATGGGAAAAAGGTAATTTTGGGGATATTTAAATTTAAAGAAAGAGGAGGGGTGAAGGTCTTGGGGAAAGGTGGGGAGGACAGAGGGGGATTGGAGGAATAATAAGTATGGAAGAAGTGAAAGAGGCGGTGTTCAATTTAAGAAAGGGGAAAGCACGGGAATTTTTGGGCTTTCCAATTTTTTCAGATTTGCATTGGGAAACCATAAATGTTTGTTTGGTTCAGATATTGAATTGTATGCTGAAGGAAGGGAAATTGGAACGTCACAAAGGACGGGTGTGGTCGTGCTTGTAAAGAAAAAAAGCGGATTATAAGATTTTTGCGAAAATTTTTTGGGAACAGGATGAAGAAGGTAATAGGTGGTATGGTGCTCAAGGGTCAGTTGGAATTCCGGGTCGTAGTATGAGGGGATGGACATAGTCTATTAGGGAATTTTTGCAGGGTTGTAAGGGTGGTGGAATTTTGGGCATTGATTGGGAAGAAAGCTTATGACGGTTTTGAATAGAGAGTACATGGTTGACACTTTAAGGCTTATGGGTTTTGGGGAGGGGAAAAGTAAAAAGGGGGAAGACCTTTTTATGCAGAAGCTTTCGATTCAGGTGCAAATTAATGGTAGGTTGGGTAGCGTGTTTGAAAATGGAGAAATGTTTGAGACAAGGGTATCCTATGTCTCAAAATTTTGTTTGCATGTAGGGAACACCCGTTTTATGGAATGGTTGAGGAAGCAACAACGTTACAGGAGGAGGGGTCGGGGTTCACAGAGGTAGTTGGTTATGTAGATGACACAACAATATGATCAATGATGTCGAAGGTTTGCGAAAAAAGGTGGAGAGAGTAATGAGGTTTTTTGGAGAGGCGTCAGGCATTTCGTGTCAACAGGGCTAAATCGAAATTATTAGAGATAGGAGATTGGGTGGGAATAGAATGGGGGTGGAGTTGGATGGGATGTGACTGAAAAAGCTGAAAATTTGTGGGATTATCTATAAGGCAGATGAGCAAGAGGCTAGGGCGGAGGGGAAATTCAGAATTGGTGGGAGATAAAGTTGTACAACGGATTAGGAACCTAAGAGCGAAGGATGTTACTCTAATGCAAAGGGGCAATAATAATAAATTCATTGGTTTATAGTAAAGTGTGGAACGTGGCAGTGGTGTATCCTTTACGGGAACAGGAGATAAAAGGGGATACAGAGAAGGGTGCTTCGTTATATATGGGGTTTTGGACGAGCATGGCTAAGTAAGAGGTGGTTATGACGAATGTGCGAAGAGGGGGAGTAGGGCTTTGATGCTAGGGCCGAGGGTAAAGGCATGTATGTTTTAAAAAAAAGTACGTAAGGGAGGGGGGGGGTTTAAAAGGGGGTGAGGGTTGGGAGGGTGATGAGGGATGTACGCGATGGGGGGAGGGGAAAGGATTGATGGAATGTGAGAATATGCTAAGGGTTATGTTAGTAATAGGTGAGGTAAAAAAGCTCAAGGTGGGAAGGTGGTGAGATAAGTAGGAAACCAAAGTGATGCAAGGGGTGGCGGTACCCTTTTTATGATTGGGGTACGATTTGGCATGATTTCCAAAAACTTAAATTAATGCCTAGGGTAAGGGAGTTAGTTCATAGGTTTGTAATGGGGATTTTAGCGTCAAAGCAGGCTTTGTGTGCGATGGGTTTGGTAAAGGAGCGAAATGCGAACATTGTGAGGAATCGGAAACAGCTTTTCATGCCGTATATTTTTGTAGGAAGTTGGGGCAGGTACGGGTGTGGCTGGCTAGAGTTTTCAAGTTAATGGGTGGGGGCAATGTGGAGATCCTGCGTGCCCTAACTTTAGAGGTAAGGGGTGTGTCTGAGATTGTAAAAAGAGCCATTCTGTACATTGTTTACAGATTTCTTGTTTTATTTCCCGGTGCTTTAAGGAAAAAGCGGGGGGATTAGGTAAAGGGCTATTGCGGCAGGAATTTATCGCACGGTATGCAGAAATAAACTCATTTATGGTAACAGGTGGGCGACTGCGTTCCCGGGGGCATATAGAAATATAACGGTAAGGGGACTCAGTTAATTTGGCACTTAAGTACTAAGGGGACCATTTCCCTTTTTTAGAGCGAGTTATGACCATAATGAAGGATATTTAATGTGGTAGGATTGTCATGAGAGTTGTATGGGAAGGGATGACATGTCAGATGTGGTGTAACTGGAGAGTTTTCTTGTGTGTGAATGTTTTAGTTTAACCATGTGTTGCAAGACAAGAGGTCATTGATGATCATTGTTTTAATAAAGGGAAATGATCTTTGTCAGTGAGACAACTACAAAAAGGAACACTCAAAGCATTGTTAACACAATGATAATAATGTGCTATGTAACATGAGTGTGTATATTTGTTATTTTTAAAAGTGTGTTTAGTTTCCCCTGTGGTAAGGTGTGCAAATGGGGTATTTTGTCACCTTTATTATATTGTAATTTTTTGAGCTGTTTTTGTATTATGTCTTTGTGTATAAAGTTTTAATATACAATACTAATGAGAGTGCAACGAATTGGATTTTATGAGAATGTCTTTGTTTATAAAGTTTCATATATAAACGTAAATAAGTGTGAATTCTTAGGATAAAATTGCCTTTTTTTGTTATAAGATACTAGCGTATTTTATGGATATAATAAAAACCCCCCTGTATGTACAGGTGTGGGTCTGTTTTTAGTTATATGTATGTTGTGTGTGCTGGTTGGGCACTTTGGAGGGGGAATCAAGCATTTACAGTTGAACGTGTTTTTCTTATGTATAAGTTTAGTGCTGGGATAAGGAATGTGAAGTTGTTTGTTTTTATTATTTAATGGATTATGTTTCTTTGTTTATGTAACCTAAATATAGCACAAATGTATGATGTGTATTGTGTTTTTTAAATAAAATAAAAAAAAAAAAAAAAAAAAAAACGATACCATACAGTACAGTGGTAATACACACTCACACACACCACACCGTATATTACAGTGAATATACACTCACACACACCACACCGTATGTTACATTGGTATTACACTCACACACAACACACCGTATATTACAGTGAATATACACTCACACACAAAACACCGTATATTACAGTGGTAATACACTCACACACAACACTATACATTACAGTGATATTGTTTTATTTGTTAAAGAACATCTATAACAAGGTTACATATTACCAAACATCAAACACTGGAAATTATGAAGATTGTACAATAAAACAGAGATAAACAAAACAAACAAACACGCACAATGACACACACAAGTACACACATTACACTACATGAGACTACATCAGGCACATACTAGGTGAGGTTTCTGCCTGTCAAACACGTATACAAGACTAATTCTAAGATCTCAGGTGCTTAACAGAGCACCACGATACTCAAAACATTAATTTTGGCGATTATCACAAGATCTTAACATACATAGGTATTTAGTATTCAAAAAAGGAAACGGGATAATACTAAAAGTCACTATAAAAACATCCAATATAACAAAACAAAACTACGATGTGATATTTTACATCTCAGCAAAACAAAGAAAAATAATGCAAACTAGTTACATGTAATATAATATTACTGAAAAGCACACTGTAACACAGCATAAAATATAACATAAAATAAACACCAATTGCTTATGCTAGGAAACACTTTTTACCACTTACAATTGAATCAAAAACAGTAAAGACACCTATAACATATTTGAGTCTCATTGAAAATTTTCATCATAAAGTCCTTGAAATGATTTATACATGATAAAATATGCAATCGTAGTGCTACACCTTTCTAAATGATAACTGTGTAGTTCCTGAAACCCTCGGGGTAATAACCCTACTGCCTCTAGATATCAAAACTCAATTATACATCCATATAAACAGCTCTCCATGCTCACACCCAAGTCTAGGAAAATAGCCCGTCGTAACCCCTTACCCATTTTGCAAATCCCATAAATCCCTTAATGTGAAATTTCTATAACCCTCACTAAAATCTCTCTCCCATCTCCCTCCATACACCCCTTTATTTCTACACTGTGTCCTATAAAAAGTTGCTGCCAACGCATTAATTCTTGCACGCACGTCCGCCTCCTCCA
Source organism: Cherax quadricarinatus (assembly GCF_026875155.1). Classification (NCBI taxonomy): domain Eukaryota; kingdom Metazoa; phylum Arthropoda; class Malacostraca; order Decapoda; family Parastacidae; genus Cherax; species Cherax quadricarinatus. Next base: position 19,963 of record NW_026471429.1, on the reverse strand, counting down.
TAGCCCACATCATATATATATATATCCGTAATCATATACCCATCGCATTCTCAACCCTTTTATTCACCCCAGTTATATCTAAACTTAAAACCCTCAAAACCTGCAAACCCCCTCCCCCCACTAACCTTAAAACCTTACCCATCCAAACCCTTATAAGTTCAATACAATCGCAAAAATATACCGTATGATAAATAGTCGCCAATCCTCCACAATCCTTGCATTCCCCATCCTCTCGTATTTTCTTATAGAATAAAACCATCCCTGACGGCAAGATTCCATGTAAAAATCTATACATAACTTCTCTGACTTTAGGTTTTAAACGCAATTTATTTAAACACCCCCAAATATTATGCCAATCATACATCGGATAAACTCCTACCGCCGCTACCACAGCCTTACCATCTACCCTATCAAGATTTCTCAATTTAATTTGTGAGTGATCCCTCACGTTTATGAAGGCCCGTAACATTGCCTCACCTATCATGAACTCCCGAACCCCCACCACACCGTCGCATATCCTGATGTATCCTATGAAGACCGTTCTTCTTTCGCCCCCCCCTCCGCTTATAACTATGTTTTAAATACATACTTATTATCCTCTTTTCGACATCTATAAGACCCAGCCCTCCAGGGCCAACCGGGAGTGTGACAACCGCTCTACTTAACCATTCGCTCCCTGTTCCCCAAATGAATCTAAAAACACTTTTTTGTAACCTTTTTAATTCACAACGAAGTATCGGAAATATTACCGTAACATGCCATAGTTTACTATATAATAGCACATTCGTTGTTATCACCCTTTGTTGCAAACTTAAATTAGCAGCTCTTAAACCACTAAGACGCTTCAGAACACTATCAACGATACGCACGGAATTTATTTGTTGTGCTGACTTGATATCATTTACATAAAACGATTCCACATATCTTTATTTGGTCCACCCTTTCCCACCTTTCAGCTACCATTCCTTCCTCACGCGACCCTTTTCCAAGATTCATATACTTTTGTTTTCCCCATGTTGATCGTCATGCCAGTAGCCTTTTCAAAAACTTTCACTAACTTTTCTACCCGAATCAAATCCATGTTTTCTCTCACCAAAATCGTCGTGTCGTCGACATATCCAACAATGCCCACTCCCCCACCCCTTACAATACCCATCCCATTTGCTTCCAATAAAACCCTTATCCCTCTATAAAAGGGATCTTGAAAACAAGCAAAAAAATTTTGTGAAAGGGGACAACCTTGACGCAAACCCCTTCCCATCTGAATCCGATCTCCCAACCTCCCATTCACCTGCACACGCAAAGATGCCTCTTGATACATTAATTTGGCCCATGATATAATTTCCGCCCCAAACCCCTGCCATCTCATTATCTTCCATAACGTCTCCCGTTCCACACTATCATATGCCGCCTCCCAATCTATAGCCAATACCCCCCCCCTCCCAATCTTACTCTTTCTTCAATAAAACTTCTAATCATACCGTGACCTTCATACATAGACCTGCCTGGCACCCCATATTGTCCCTTGTCAATCACTTTGCCCAGGACTTTTTTTATTCTGTTGGCCAAGATCCTTCCAAAAATTTTAGTCCCCACATAATAACGAGATTGCACGATAATCTTTAACCGTTAATGGCTCACCTTTAGGAACTAGGACGACCACAGCCAACCTTTGTTGTTCCCCTAAAACCCCATCCCGCTTCATGATATTGAATAAACGTACCAAAAACCCCTTTAAAACGTTCCAATTTTGAAGATAAAAGTCGCTGGGCAACCCATCTATTCCTGGCGCCTTACCTAATTGCGCCCCAGATAAAGCCTCCCAAGTCTCACACTCCGTTATCGGCCCTCCCAACATCAAACGATCATGCTCCGTCAGCTCACACTGCACAAACCTACCGATTGACTGCAATGCAATTTCACTTATTCCAACACTTTGCGTTTTCAATTTAACCCAAGCAACAATATACCCACTCATACCCTCCGTCGTCGTCAACACCTGATTCACTCTATACCCCTGCATACCTACCTGAACATTCAACCCCATTAACTCCATTGCTTTGCGACGTCTGTGTTGATTCCTCAACACACACGCCGACGGCCGATCTCCCCACAAAACCTCTTCGATTCCACCTTTCCCCATCAAACCTTTCGTTTTGTAAATTTCGTAGTTGCTCCTTAATTCGTTCAATTTCTGTAACAGGATAATTAGCATTCGCTTGTACATAGCAGTCGCGCAACTGCCCCTCTAAATATCGTTGGAAACCATACTGTAACTGATTATATCTCACTCCCTGACTAATATAAAATTCCTTAATTCGCTTTTTGGCTATCGTTTCCCACCAATTAACCAAAGCCACATCTCCAGGTGCTTCAACCACAAGGCGTTCCCACATATGCCCAAAAGACAAACGACTTTCCTCTCTCTTCAATAACTTTACATTTAATTTCCAAAATGACGGACCCCTTCTAGGCACACCCTCAATATCTACATCCATTACAGCTCCTCTATGATCCGAAAAAACCACATTTATCACACTCACTCTCCGCACTGTAACCGCACTAGACACGTACATTCTATACAATCTCGCCGCATAATCTCGTCTAATGAAAGTATGCTCCACATTGCCACCCCCCCCACACACATCCATTAAACCCACACTCGTCAATAAATCTCCCAGGAACCCCAAGCAACAACCCGCTCCTCGAGGCTCCACATCTTTTCGTCGTATTACACAATTCCAGTCTCCCCCATTATCGCTACATTTGGTAAACTACGTAGAGATATACTAATACATCTTGTACAAAATGAGTTTTAAGTCGTACATCTCCCTCGGCCGGCCCATATACACCTACAAAACTTATGTGTACTCTACCCCATAAACATCCACCCTAATCACTCTCCCCTTCCCCCTTTCACTATGGCGTACTACAAACGGGCTATTTTCCTTTACCAGAATGGCGACGCCTCCTTTTAACCTCGTCGCATATTCCATATACACATCGTAACCATCTATTTCTAACTCATATCCAATTCTGTAATTGTGTTCTTGGATAAATACCACATCCACATCTAGACGCACCAAAAATTCATTAAACCACTTTCGCTTCGCTCAGATCTCAAACCGTTAATATTTATTGTCAAAACCTTAAAGTCAATTAATGGATTTTCCTTTGGTTCTAGGTATAGACTTTTCACTTATACATTTTACACCTCTATCCCTCTCCCCTTTTTTGGGAATCACCTTGATAAACTCTTGTTTCGTGGATTCACTGTTCCCTTTCCTCTGTACATCCGCCCAAGACTTTTTCCCTGGCCTTTGGACAGGAGTAAGCACGTCGTCTGAGTCTGGTGGGGTCGCAGTTCGCTTTCGCGTCCTACCCTCCACCTGCATTGGGATTTCTTTAGTACTATCATGATGCACCTCCACTTCTGCTATATTCACCATCATACCATGCGACACACCAGACTCAATGCTTTCATCCGTCGCCTCACCATGATGCTCAACCGATCCCAAATTTGCACCTGGATCCTCCACACGGTTGACGATCGACTCGTCTAAACAATACATCCAGTGCCTTCACTAAAGACGCCGCTACATCCTCGTCCCCCATAGTGGGCAGAGTCTCTTCAAATACTTTATTTATGTCCAGTGATGGTGATTCTTCTCGTTGTTTTGCATCCTCCAAAGCATTCTCCTGTGCTTTTTCTACCTCTTCACTCCAAGATGTCCGTTGTCGAGACGGGTGAGCATAAGACTGTTCTCGTCCCTCAACTTCCTCGACCTCTTCCGGTTGTTGCTGTTGCGATATTTGGAGATTCCCACGACGCTTACCACACTGTGCCGCTATGTGGTCATACGACCCACACAGCCGACACGTACGACGTTGCCCCGCATATGTTACATATACTTGAGTTCGAAATGCTTGCAACATAATATAGGACGGTATGGGATGGCGTAAGGTCATTTTGACTGAATATGTTCCCTCCAAACTTCCAGCATAAGGTCCAGCGGCCCACCGACCTGCAGAGGCCATATGAACCGTACCATAATTACGTAGTTCATCTTTTATAACAAATTCATTCGCCTCAAAAGGCACATTCCTTATTTTAACCCATGTGTAGTGTCGTGATACATCATGTAGACGTACTGATACAGCTGAATTGACGGCTATAATGGTCTCTTGATACTTATCCACCACCGCTTCATAAACATTTGCTGACGTCATTTTAACGAAGATCCGTGTCGTCCCATTAAGTGCTACACCACATATCTCTTCATTTGCGATACCGTAGGTATCACGGATAATCGCCGGTAGTAACAAGTCCATCGTGGCTCCGGTGACAGCCCCACGGGTCAACTCAACGCAAACAGTGTTGATGCGCCTGTAGCTATGCAGCGCCATGTTGGTAAATGAGCAGCGCACGTCCTCACTTCTCAATGGTTGTGACGAACTGAGGTAGCTCGCCTGAAAACAGCAGAGGGGTGCCGAGCACAACCGCACTCCACCGTGGTCAGGCAGTGAATATGTTTTTTAGGAATGTGATATTGTAAGTTCAGTGTTATATTCTTTAAAATACGCATATTCTTTTAAAACATGTTCATGCGCATTATATACACGTTTTGAAATTCTTTTGAAATATGTATATAATTTGATAAAGGTCTGCATGAGACAGTGACTGCTCTTTGTCTCACGTACAAGTGGAAGTACAAAAGTTCATCAGTAAGTTTTAGGTGAACATCGTCTGACTGACATCGTCTGGTTATGCTGCCATCAACAGTTCAACACACTGCTGAATTTTTTGCTTAGATGCTGTCAGATTAGCAAGAAAAGATTTGTGCAATATCACTGTCTACAGTAGCTCTTCTTCAAGTGCATCTAGTATAGAAATAAAGGATTTTATCCTAAACTTATATCTTGAAGATAGTTCATGTAAGGCATCAGGACCAACTGCACTGGTCATTTTCTTGCCGTTTCCTTCCTCTCTGTCTCATTGTGACAGTTCTGTAGTTAACATTTGGCAAGGTGGCTTTTGTTGCTCGAGCTTATCAAACTCTTCTCTAATTTTGCTTAAAAAAATAGTGAAGTGAATGTACCAAAACATGCGCCAAGTTCACAATAAACAAGATCTGATTTTAAATGAGTTGTTGACCTCGTTGAAAATGTCCAAGAACCATGGGTCCCACAATGCAGCAAAAACACTAATTTCATTTCTTCCATTTTTCTCCAAAAGATTGTTAGCTGGAAGCTGGTATCACCTTTCTCATTAACATCTCAGTACAAATGGACTGAGGCTCAGTCAACTTATCTGGTCTCAACTGCTTTCCTGGAAGGACACAATCAAATGCTAGTGTGGAGTTATGGCTATGGAAGTATTATCTGAGATGGAGTGCAAGAAGGGTTGGTTTAGAGTACTACAGTGCGTTATGACAACTTGTATAGGAAGACCTATGACAGATGTGAGAAATATGATGCTACTTAATGGGAGGCCCGCTTATTATTATTGTTGTTGTTGTTGTTATTATTATTATTATTTTCATGGGGGATGAGCTAAACCCGCAGGATTATACAGCCCTGTGGAGGAGAGTGGGGGAGTGGGAATGGAAGTTATTCAACGCACGTTCAGGAACCGGAGCACAGAATCCAATCTTAGATCAAGAGCCCTCACCAGCTCAAGGAAACCTTCCTTTGAGGGGCCAGAGGCCTCCTAGATTTTGAGGCCATAGGCTTCAGCTTGCCTTAGTACTATAGGTCAAACCGACAATGGCTGAAGTGTGTTCTTTAATTCCTGTTTTATAGATTACAGAATTCTTGACTGGTTGGTGCAAAATGTTGCACGCTGCCTTAATGACTCGTGCGGTCGATTGGCTTTAAATCCTATTAACCATCCACCCAAACTTAGCTTCGCAAATATAAAAAATCATTTTTAAAAATAAATACATATATATTGTAATCTGTAAGTGTTCTTTTTTGACACCCTTACATTTTTTTTAACTCGATTGGTTGTAATCGAGCAGTGATGTACTTAAACCGTAAAGTGGGGTCTCAGAACAGATGATAGATATACATCATATTTGATTGCAATGCGCTGTTTAGGGATTCCGTGTGAAGGCATCCTGGGTAGCAGAAGAATTTAATAATGATCCATCTGTCTGTAAGTATTGTGGGCACCAGTCGTATTAATGTCGTTTAAAGCACAATGCTTCATGATGAAAGCTTGCATGATGATCAATTTGCATCCCCGATTACAGTGGAAGGAGAATTAATAAATTCTTCATTTATTTTGGTTAGTTTACTGTGGGCCAAGCTACCACGTGTCTCGTAACTCATCAGGGAGAATAAATAAATTAACGACATACTGATCTCAGCATTTGTTGTTGTTATACAATTAATTACGCATTAATTGTGAAATATGGATATGTGTATTGAAATTGGGCAGTTTTTAATGTATTTTATTTATTAATTATTTTTGCACAGGGTTTTTTTAAAACAGGGGCTTGGGTAAAGGGTCCTAAATTTATATATACACGCTAAGAACTATTACCTACATCGACTCATTTGTAAGCCTTTTTTTGTTATGAAACATTAACAAGTAGGGAAACAGGATGAAGTTGGAGCCATCTGTGGTCCCGGCATTTTCATTTGATCACTGACTTTATCTCGTTGATATCCATTATGCAGAACGAACATGTTTCAGACTCGATGTCATCCTGGGAATAAATTATCTCAAATGAGATTGATGTTCAGGAGAACATATAGTAGTGTAGAAACATCCTGTGGTGTAGAAGCTTACTTCTTGCTGCAAGGAATATGGTCCAGTTGTTCCACATTCTGTTGCAAAAGAGGGTTCTCAGCCCTTTTCTGGGAATTATGAATGGAGAAAGACAAGATATCGGGGAAAATGAAAGTGATCAATACCATTTCATAAATAATCTTCTCGTAGAAGACTTGGACCGACCCGGTATTGCGCCTCATTATAATCTTGTTGTATACCAGTATACCGTAACCCGTCCCATGAAACATCGATTGTTGAAAATATAATTTATCAATTATGAGCAAACACTCACCCCCTCCCACACACTCACCACTCCCACACACACTCCCACACACACATTACAGACACACACACAAATACACACGTGACGAGGTATCACAGTGGGCGCCTTTTGAGAGCGGGGTTCCACAGAGGTCAGTCCTAGGACCAGTGCTATTTTCAGTATATGGTAATGACATGGTGGAAGGGATAGACTGAAGTGTCCCTGTTCGCAGATGATGTGAAGTTAACGAGGAGAATTAAATCAGATGGGGGACCAGGCAGGACTTCAAAGAGACCTGGACAGGCTGGACACGTGGCCCAGCAACTGGCTTCTCGAATTCAACCCTGACAAATGCAAAGTCATGAAGAGGGGGGAAAAGGGAAAAGAAGACCGCAGACAGAGTATAGGTTAGGTGGATAAAACTGCAAACCTTACTCAAGGAGAAAGATCTTGGGGTGAGCATAAACACTGAGCACGTCTCCGGAAGCACACATCATCCAGATAACTGCTGCAGCATATAGGCGCCTGGCAAACCTGAGAATAGCGTTCGGATACCCTAGTAAGGAATCATTCAAGACAATTGTAAAACTGTGTACGTCATGCCCATACTGGAGTATGCAGCACCAGTCTGGAACCCACAACTGGTCAAGTATATCAAGAAATTAGAGAAAGTGCAAAAGGTTTGCAAAAAGGGGCTATTTTCCGGAGCTCAAGGGAATGCCCTACGAAGAAAGGTTTGAAGGAAATCGGCCTGAGGGACACTGGAGGACGGACAGTCAGGGGAGACATGATAACGACATATAAAATACTGCGTGGAATAGATAAGGCAGACAGGGACGGATGTTCAGAGATGGGACACAAAAAACAAGGGGTCACAATTGGAAGCTGAAGATTTATGACTGAAGTATTTCTTAAAGCCTTTATAGTTGTAAGAAGTGATATAATCTAGCAAGTGATGTAGCGGAGGCAGGAACCATACAAAAACTCAAAAGAGCAGAGAGATAGGACCTAGTAGCGATCAGTGAAGAGGCGGGCCAGGAGCTAAGTGTCGACCCCTGCAACCACAATTAGGCGAGTAACATACAACACACACATTTTATATATATTGTCGTTTGGGGAATAGGCAGAATTGCGATCTTTGGCTTAAATTTGCAAAAGTTTTATCTTGCCATATAAGACAATTGAAAATTGTGTTTGCAATTTAATTTTCGCCAAAACATCTGGGCCTAACGAAAAAAATTTATTTTTTGTGTTTGTGGGGGGGGGGGGGTTTACAAATTATTGTAAACGTATTTAAAATATATTTAGTTGGGTTGGGTAAAATTAAATTGCTGTTGTTATATAATGTTAGGGAAGTTTTTAAGATTCTTTTGGTGCAAATTAAAATTTTTACAATAAAATTAAGAAAAAAATATATCTTTTTTAAACGTATAAGAAAATTTTTTGGGGAAAAAACTTATTTTTTTAAGAAGTTTTGTAATTGACCCGTTTTTTTTATATATATATATTATAATATATATAATTTTTATATATAAAATTTTTATATATATATAATATTATTTATATATAATATATAAATTTTTAATTTTTTATATATATATTTTATGAATAAGATCACAGTAAACAGGGTATTCAGAATAGCAAAACAACCACTCTGAAAGAATAGAGAAATTCCAAACGCTTTTTGTGACTACCACTTAAACAAGGAATATGAAGAGAAGATCCAGGAAGAAATAAAGGGGGGCCGACCAGCACCTCACTATCAGATCCCACAACGGTTAACACGTGGGCGCGCGCAAGCCAACTTGGATAGGTCTTTGCAAAATCACCCCAAGTATTTATTTGTGCAGTGTATTTTTAATTTTCCAATTCTTATTAATTAAATGGATCTAATTTATAAAACAAAGGAAAAATTCTATTATTGCAAAACTGCTTTTTTGAAAAAGATTCAATTATATTCCTGTCACCATTGGGCTTTCTTATATACTTTTCCAACTTTTTGAAAAACAATTGGATGGTTAAAACTTTAAGAATAAAAAAGCATTGGAATCTTGTCTTCTAAGCTATATTTATGTTGTTTAATCTTAGTTCGAGATTTTTCCAGTTTTGGGCCGTTTTTAAAAAATTTTTTTTTTTTTTAAATAAAAATTAGGGGGGGGGAAAAAATTTTTAAAATTTTTTCCCCTTTGGGGGAAAAAAAATTTAAAGGCTTTTTAAAAAAAATTTTTGGGGAAATTTTAAAAAAAAGGAAAAAAAGGGGGGTTTTTGGGAACCCCCAAAAAAAAAATTTTTTTTTTGGGGGGGGGGGTTTTTTAAAAGGGGGGGTTTTTTTTTTTTAAAATTTTTGGGTTTTTTTTTTAAAAAAATTTTTTTTTTTTTTTTTTTAAAAAAAAAAGGGGGTTTTTTTTTTAAAAAGGGTTTAAAAAAATTTTTTTTTTTGGGGGGGGGGAAAAAATTTTTAAATTTTGGAAAAAAAGGGGGGGGGTTTTTTTAAAAAAAAGGGGGGGGGGGGGGTTTTTTTTTGGGGGGGGGTTTTGGGGGGTTTTTTTTTGGGGTTTTTTTTTTTTGGGGGAAAAAAAAAAAAAGGGGGGGGGTTTTTTTAATTTTTGGGGGGGGTTTTAAAAAAAATTTTTTTTTTGGGGGGGGAAAAAAACCTTTTTTTAAATTGGTTTGGGGGGGGGGGTTTTTTTAAAAATTTTCCGGGGGGGGGAAAAACCCTTTTTTTTTTTGGGGTTCCCCCTTTTTTGGGTTTTTTTTTTGGGAAAAAAGGGGGTTTTTTTTTGGGTTGGTTTTTTTTTTGGGGGGTTTTTTTTTGGGGGGGGTTTTTTTAAATTTTTTTAAAAAAGGGGGGGGGAAAAAATTTTTTGGGGGGGGGGAAAAAAAGGGGGGGGGGGGGGTTTTTGGGGGGGGGTTTTTTTTAAAA
>NW_026471429.1:0-5000 GCF_026875155.1 Cherax quadricarinatus | reverse complement strand
ACCACCCCCCATCAAAACCCCCCCTTTATCACCCCCCCACCCCTCACCACCAAACCACTTTCCATCACCACCACTACCCTCACTACCAAACAAACCCCCACCTCCACATCCCCCACTACCATTTTCCCCCCCCACCAAACAACCCCCTACCCCTTTTTCCCCCCACCCCAAAAACCCCCCACCGGGCCCCCTCCACCACCCCCCATTTAAAACTACCATTTCCACCACCCCCAACCAGACCTCCACCAACATCCCCCACCCCTCATCACCCCCATCATCACCCCCCATCATCCAAAACCACCACCACCAGCATTTAATACCACCACCCCCCCCACCCCCATATCATCATACCACCACCCCCCCAAAAATAACACTACCTCCATTAAACCCCCACCTTCACCAACCCCTACCCTACCCACCACCTTTGTACCCGTTCTAGTTTTAGTGGTGGGGAGTTTGAATATTAAAAATATTAAAAATTGTCGGGGCGTTTAAACACGGGCTTTTTCATTATCATGTAGCCCTTTTAAATTTAACCCCCCGGTTCCCCGACTTTTTTCTACCCCTTTCCATTATTCCCCTTCCCTTTTACCCCCCCCCATTTCCCCTTTTTCCTCGCTCCCCCTTTCAATTCTCCCCGTTACATTTCCTCCTTTTTTCTCAGGTCCTTCTTTTTTTCTACCAAAAAATTAAAAATAAATTTAAGGGGTGAGGTTTTTAGTGTTTTTCCCTCAACATCAGGCTCCTTGGATTAAAATTTCCCCTTTTCCGGGGTGTCCTGTCAACCCTTCTTTTTTCCCCCCGGGAAAACCCTTTATTGCCGTTTTTTTTTAAAACCACACCGTGCATCTCACATAAACACATTTTTGGGTGCCATAATTAACCCGTTTTAAAGCAGGGTAGTTACTCACTTGCTTTTAGTGTGTTTTGCCCCCCATTAGAAAGTGTGGGGAACCCGTGAAAATTTTCCCGGAAAGGTTTTCCTTGTCAGGGGATGAGTAAAAAGAGGAAAAAAGAAAGGGGGAAAATCCTCCCCAAAGTAAGGGCACCCTCGGGGCTTTTAGACTTTTCGAGCATTGAGGGTGGTTTGCAATTTTATATTATATTTTGTTTCCCCTTTTATGGGTTTCTAAAGGGTGTAGCAAGTTCTCTTTCACTCTTTTTTAAATGCAATCACATCATAGGGCCCACTACCACCACTACCCCACCCAAAAACAATTTCCCAAACCCAAAATTCAGCACTACAACCACCACCAGCAAAATTCAGCAAACCCCAAAAATCACCACTACCCAAAAAAAAATTTCCCCTAACCAACCCCCACCAAAAACCCGCGGGCCTGTTACGGAAAAATTTCCCTTTCACTCCCGGGGAAAATGTTTCCCCCCAGACGTAAAAGGGTGGCCCCTTTACAACATTATTTTCAAAAGGGAAAAAATGGGGGTAAACCCTTAAAACTTGGGCCCTTTTGGGAAACTTGTTTTTCTGTCAGACTTACTAGGTTAAATCTCATTAGGTTTTTGGGTTTGGTAAGGTTTGTTTGAATTAGGCTATCTTATATTAACCCCAGAGTTATGAATAAATGAAAATAGAGCTCGGGTTTTTTCTGAAGTTACCCAAAATTTTAAAAAATGCTTTTATTGCCCGGGATCGGTATTGGGTGGGGAAATTTTAGTGAATGTGTTTTATTTTTGTGTGTCACTTTTCACCCGGTGGGAAGGGGCCCCCCCAAGGGGGTGAAACCTTTGGAAACTCTTTATTTGATGGGGGAAAAACATATTTCCCGGGGTAAAAAAGCTCCAGTCCTTGCTGGAAGTGTCACTGGGAAATATGAAGCTTCCCGTCCCACTGGAAGTGTCCCCTGGGGTTTTGAAAAAAAAGGATGCCCCCTTTTCCCCGGGGCCTAATGGAAGTGTCACTGGGTTTTGAAAGCTCCAGTCTTTTGGAAGTTCACTGGGAGGGATTTTAAGTCCGTCCCATGGAAATATTTTACTGGGGTATGAAGGTCCCGTTCCTACTGGAAAATTTAAATGGGAAAAAAGAAGCTCCAGTCCTACTGGAAGTTCCGGAGTATGAAGTCCTCCCCTGATGGAAGTCTCATTTGTTAGAAAAAAAAGTTACGGGAAGTCTATGGTGTGTAGCCCCCCAGTTTTACAGAAAACAATGATGTAGACACCAGTTTTACAGAAAGGGGACCATGGTGATGACCCCCATCTTACAGCAAGCACATGGTGTATGACCCAGTCTTACAGCAAGACAAGGGTGATGACACCATCTTACGAAGCACAGGTGTATGACCCAGTTTACAGCAAACCATGGTGATACACCTCTTACAGCAAGACACGGGTGTAGACACCAGTTTCTGCAAGACTTGGTGTATAAACCCCCCCTCTTACAGCAAGACACATGATGTATGACACCAGTCTTACGCAAGACACTGGTGTATGACCCCAGTCTTAAGCAAACAATGGGTATGACCCCAGTCTTACAGAAAGACACAGGTTTGTATGACACCAGTCTTACTGCAAGAACAGGGTGTAGGCACCATCTTACTGCAAGACATATGGGTATGACCCCCCAGTCTTGCTGGAAATCACAGGGTTAAATATAAAGGTGTTCACATCCGCTTCTTTCTAATGGAGGTAAAAACAAAACGTCTTTCCCTGACTTTCCCCACTGAGGGATTTTTTACGCAATGCCTATGTTTTGCGCCAAAATTAAAAGACTTTATGAAAAATTAAGTTCAGGGACCAAAAAAAGGTGTGTTGGGGAGCAAAAAACGTGTTCAGCGACCATAAAACAGTGTTCTATGTTTAAAAAACAGAGTTTTTCGGGGACATAGAAAGAGTGTTCGTGCCCAAAAAAACAGTATTCGTGACATAAAATGTTCAGTAACCATGAAACATGTTCAGTACCATAAAGCAGGTTTTCTGTGCCCTTTAAAACAGTGTTTGATTATAAACGTGTTCAATGAGGGATCTCCTTTAGGACACAACAGTCCACGATCGCACGTGCAAAAAAAAATGATAGGGTGGTAAGAGAACTTTCAAAACGAGAGTGGCAAGCCCAAAATGATCCTTTTAAAAAAACTTGTTTTTCTCTAGGTTTGAATATGCTGTACATTAACATTCCATTCAAAAGCAGGTGAAAACGCAGAGTAGAGAGTGTCAGAGTCCTTTACTGCACTATAAATTTTGTCAAAAACCCTTTAAATACTGGGAAGCTGGAAGCACTTGACTTGTACTCGTTGGAACGCAGGAGGGAGAGACATATCATAATCTACACTTGGAAAAACTTGGGAAGGGTGGTCCAAATCTGCACACAGAAAACACTCCCCACGAAAGTAAAAGACGGGCAGGCGATGCAAAAAGCCCCCCAAAAAAAAGAGGGGCGCCCTTGGTACACTAAAGGGGGAAAAACCCATAAGTTCCGGGGCCCAAAATGTTTTTAAAAGCCCCCATCAAGCATTAGGGGAATTGCCCAAAAAACCCCTGGCGCCCCTTTAAGAGAGAGCTGGACAGATCCTAAAGTCAGTGCCGGATCACCCGGGTGTGGCTCGTACTTGGTGCGTGCGGCCAGCAGTAACAGCCTAGTTGCAGGCCCCGATCATCGGGAGGCCCGGTCATGGACCGGGGCCCCGGGGGGGTTTAAACCCCGGAATAACCCCCAGGCAACCCTCCAGGGGAAGAGCGTAAAACGAGGGGAAATCATTTCACAAAAAGTCAGGGACTCATAAAGCATTATCTTGGTGTTCAGTGACCTTAAACCCCATGTTTAGACAATAAAAATTTTTGCGTGCAAGGGATAAATCCAAGTGTTCAGTGACGTTAACAACCCAAACTGGGGGAACACAAAACATGTTTATGAGCATGCAACCCGGGGTTTAGTGAGATAAGGTCAGCTGTTCAAGGGGCTAATTTGGCTTTAGTGAACAAAGAACCCGGGGTTCTGGGGTATAAAATCTTGTGTGAGTGGAAAAAAAAACCCCAAGTGACCAGAGGGATTAAACTTTTTGTTCAGTGGGGCCCTATGACCCGGTGTTCTGAAATAAACAGTGTTTAGTGAAAATAAAACCCGGGGTTTTAGTAAAATAAAAACAGGTGTTCGTTGCCCAAAAAACCACGTGTTTAGGACCATAAAAACCCCAAATATTAAGTGCAAATAAAACAAATTTTGGTAACCATAAAAAAACATAAGAATTACAGTTTTCCCCAAATTCTTTATATTCTCACTGCAATTCATAAAAAAAAAAAAAAACCCAAAAAGTGTTTTACTGACCACAGAAAACCAATGTTCACGCCCAGAACCAAGTGTTCACTGACCCCAAACCAATGTTCATACCACAAACCAATTTTTCACTGACCACAGAACCCCAATGTTCACTGCCCCAGAACCAAATGTTCATACCACAAACCAATGTTCACTGACCACAGAACCCAAGTGTCACGCCACAGAACCAAGTGTTTACTACCCCGAAACAAGTGTTCAGACCACAGAAAACCAAGTGTTATGACCACAGAACCAAGTGTTTACTGACCACAGAACCAAGTGTTTATGACCACAGAACCAATGTTCCTGACCACAGAACCAAATTTTTTTCATGACCCCAAGAACCAAGGTTCATGCCACAGAACCAAGTGTTCTGACCACAGAACCAAGTGTTTACTGACCACAGAACCAAGTTTCACGACCACAGAACCAAGTGTTCAAAGAACACAGAACCAAAATGTTCACTGCCACAGAAACCAAGTGTTCACTGACCCCAGAACCAAGTGTTCATGACCACGAACCAAGTGTTCATGACCAAAACCAAATGTTCACTGACCACAGAACCAAATTTACTGACCCAAGAACCCAATTTCACTGACCCCAGAACCAAAAATGCACTGACCACAAACCCAATGTTCACTGACCAAGAACCAATGTTTACTGACCAAGAACCCAAATGTTCACTGACCACAAAAAAAAAACAAAAATGTTCACTGACCACAGAACCAAGTGT
>NW_026471428.1:0-10494 GCF_026875155.1 Cherax quadricarinatus | reverse complement strand
GATGTATTATACACATGCTAGAAAACGTTAACTGCAATAGAGAAAAAAGAAGTCCATGGGATCTCATAGACTTACGAAAAGGTTTTGACCCCGTTGCCAGATTTGTCCAAAAAAAATTGTCGCACTATGGTATAAGAGGCCACTCCCTCAACTCCCTTAAGTTTTACCTCGCAACGGAACCCGTTAGGCCTGAGTGGTTGGGGGGGAGAGGCGGGGTTTTGGGTTAGGGGGGAAGTCCTGGCCTTCTTATCAGAACTGCTTATTTCCCCCGATGTAATCATCATGAAAACAAATATCGTTGGGCGCGCTGAATTGCTGCTGGAACTCTTAGTGTGAAACTGGACTAGTAAAACCAAAATCTTGTTTGAAGTGGCTTAGGAGGCTACAACTTCACTCCCCCTCGCCCTCCTCCCTCCTCGATTTGGAACTCAGCCATTGCCTCTATTTACTTAGGGGTCTAGAGGCGGTTTTTGCGACCACATAAATGTTTGAGTCCCCGTGTCAGCCCTTTTGCCGCACTCCACTACCTTAAGGAAAAATTTCCCTGGTGCCTACCTGCCTGCTCAAGCAAATTCCTGGGGTTGTGTTAAGTCTGCAGATTTGTTGAAACTATTTGCACGAGTGGTTTTCCCTGATTTTGGACTTTGTTGTCCCATCAGTACCTAGTAGGTTAAATGAGTGAGGAATTTTGGCCTGCTGGGGACCTTGAAAATGGCACTATAAGACTCGCATGCACTTACACCTATGGTGTGCCCCTGGGGTGATGTCCTTCCCCTCGCTTTTCCTTTTTCCCGGTATCCCTTGCTCGTCCCCTTATCTAATATGAGATAAGGGCGGTTTAAAACCGATCCAGGCTAAACGTTTTTTAACTGTAACAACCCAGAGGTTATCTATAAAAATTTTAAGTTTGTGTGTTTTATTTGCCCACAGAGTGAAAATTTGTTGCATTCCAGACCGTGTGCTAGCGTGTTAAGTGCTGCGGGTTTGGAGAAAATTAACGAGTGGTGCAATATTGGTAACCCCGAGCGACTGGGGCCCCCGTAAATGCCCTTGAAAAATCGCATGCGACCCGGGGGCCACTACCCCACTTGCCTGGTCTGCGGGTAAATTTCCCCTTCCTTGTCCCTTTTTACGGTTTCCTTTAGCCCATCCCCAGTGTGAACTCCTGTAGTATGATTTATAGCTGATGGTGTTGCGTAGATTGGTAAAGGCGTTTGAAACATATTTAGTAAACAGGTGGGAAAAAAGAACGAGGTTCCCAGAGAAAGCTTGCTGAAAGCAATACAGGGGGCGCACACCCCCCCCAAAGCTTAGGTTAGATTTCCCTGACAACATGATCAAGAGAAAAAGTTTAAACGGGTTTTTCGAAGTAGTGAAAACAATCATGAGAAACGATAAGTTTGTCCGCGATGAGGATAACTCCCCCTTTTTGTGCCTAATGTTTCAGTTTTTAAGAAAAACTTCTCATCCGAATATGCCAAATCAAACTCCGAGCTGCCCCACCAAGGGCACCTAAAGTCTTATTGTCATCTAAAAACGTAAAAACAAGCCTTAAATCCTCAATATTGGCGTCAGAGCAAGTTGCAACCCTCTCGTTTTCCAACGGTCTGATATTAGTGAGGGGAGGGCCGGGGGCTCTGCCCGCTTATTCACCCCCGTGCACCCCCAAACAGACGTATGCATTGCTTTGTACAGCCCTCCCCCACGTCGATGTTATAGTGTCAACGTGGGGCCACATCGCCAGGAAATGCCCATCAAAGTACATGGTGTGCAGTGGTGCCAATGCTCACCCCTTTGAACGGTGTTTTGCTATGTAAAAACAGAAAACAGACTGTTGCTAAAAAAATGTATCAATTTTAAACCTAAAGGTCACGCAGTCTGCTGACTGATTGTGGGGGCTGATCGCATCGCGCCAAAACCGCACTTCCCCCTGTCCCCCTCATAATGGCCCCCCAGGCTACCGGGGGCCTGGGTTTCGAATATGGCTCATGCCTGCCCTCAGATTTTTTTTGGGGTTTGGACCTACCGGGGGGAGCACGTAACAGCCCTCCACCCCGTCGGGTAAATAAGCCTAGTGGTCGGACAGTCACCCAAATAGCTCAGGACGGGACTTCACGTCCCCAGTGTTCCCAAGTCTTGTCCTGTGGTATACAACCTGATGTCGCCAAAAAAAATAGGAAACACAACAATTTCCCCTGAAACAAAAACTTAAAAACAAACAGGAAAGATGTGTGAGTTTACAATAAAAAGATTGTACAATTTGTGAAGAAAGTGTAAGGTGTGAACAAGGGGTGTGGTTTCTTAATCACAGTAATGACAAATATAATACTTTTTTGGTTAATAAACGGGTAGGTTTTGTTTTAAATAAGGGGGGAAAAGGGTATGGGGGGGTTCATATTTTAGTAAAGTGTGACTAATTTAAGTGGTGGTAAGATGTGATGAGGGGGTGGTTCTTAATGTTATTTAATGTGATGGCATAATTTAAGTGGTGGTGAAGGTTGATGGGTGGTGGTGTCTTAAGGTTAGTATAGTGTGAGATAATAAAAAGTGGTGGTGAGAGTGTGATGGGTTGTCACTGCATTAATGTTAAATACAATACGTTGCAAATGTAATGAACACAATGTTGGTGTGGCGTGGTGTGACATTTGTAGTGTTGCTTTGTAATGTTGTGGAGGGGGGAAGTGAGTGGTGGTGGTGTCCTATCAAATTTCACACATAAACAGCGTCATGTCTGGTTTACAAAGACTCCCACGGGCCCTTTTAAAAAAACGGAGGTGCATTTAAAAAAAACTCATGGAAAGGGTACCCTTTGTTAAATTTGAAAAGGTTGCTATTTTTAAAAAATTTTTTTATTTTGTAGAAACTCGATGATCCCGGGATTTACTATAAGGGATCAAAATTTTTAATTTTTATATTAAGCGGGGTTTTTGCATCACTTAAAAAAAGACTTCCTAAAATTTCTTAAAGTAACCACTGAACCATTGATTTTGTTTTTCTACAAGGGGTGCGAGTCCCTGAAAAATCCCAACCCCCCTAAATTACATCATTTGTTGAATAACCTCAAATCTACTAATCTTGTGTTCT
This sequence comes from Cherax quadricarinatus, assembly GCF_026875155.1. Classification (NCBI taxonomy): domain Eukaryota; kingdom Metazoa; phylum Arthropoda; class Malacostraca; order Decapoda; family Parastacidae; genus Cherax; species Cherax quadricarinatus. Next base: position 7,410 of record NW_026471428.1, on the reverse strand, counting down.
ATTTTTAAAAAAATCACTTCCCATAACGCTTGAAAAAGAAAAACAGAGGGGCACAATATCACGGTGTTGGGATTATAAGGGAACTCTGTTCAAATTTTTTAAACTTGTATGCCTGTGAAAAATTTAATTACTTGGAGCTCCCAACTTGTGTCATTTGGGCCTCTCTTTTTTTGGCGATTAAAATGCGGACACAAAAGCTTGGAAACCACAGTTTGGAAATCGTAATGGCAATCAATGTTGTCACCTAAAAGTCATGATAATGCCAAATTGTAGGGACCTTAAAAACCCCAAACATCTTGGAGGGCCCTTTGATCTGTCCCTGGGCTTCAACATTACTTCTCCCGTGTGAGTTTCCATTGAAAGATAAGCGTCTGATATTTCCCTAGGCTAACCTCTCTAGATATTGGTAATACTATCCTTCCCGGTGGGTATTCAAAAGGAAAAAATTTTTAAAGTTCCACAGTTTGCATGATGACTTTGTTGACATGTGACTGATGGTTAATTCCCTTTAGTGTTCCTCTGTAGAGACCCTTTTTCATGTCTTGTGGCAGTATTCAGAACTACTTAGAGCCGCCGCACCCCTTTTGGACTCTAAACCCCAAAAAACTTCCGAATAATCAACCTCTTCAAAAAAACCCTACTTTTACAAGATTCTAACTTCGTACACGAAAAATTTTGCTCGCGACTGGCCTAGCCTATAGAAAAAAAATCGTACCCTGGAAAGCTGAGGGGTTTTCCAAAAAATGCCCTTGCTGCTGCCAGAGAGCGTATGACAGGCTGCGGCAAAACCGATGGGAAAAATTTGTAACGGGCTTAATGCTCACACCCACTTTGCCGGGATGGAGGGGCTAAATAGAATTAGGGGGAAAAAGAATGGCAGATCGGCACCCTCATCCCTTGATGGGCAAATGAGTTAGTGCTTGGGGGTGCAATCTAGCTATGACATCTTCCCAGTTTCCAACAGGCAAAATTAAATGATAAAATGATGCAAGGGAGAGGGGCTTGTTTGCTTTATGCTCAGTAAGGCAGATGATTGCAACCTTTTTTTATAATTTTGAACTTGATGCGCGCCAATAAGGGCAACTCCCCGTCGCCTGGGGGATGGTTTACTTCAACATACTCAGATTTTCTTGGAAGTAACAGGGGAAACCATTTCTTAAATTATTAACTGGCTTGTAACTGGGGGCTCCCCCCAATCTTGGACCAAAAAAGCTCATCATTCCAATTCCTAAACCCAATCAACAAAATGCATTTCGCCCCAAAAATTTTTTACTAGCTGCTTGTGTTTAAAAATTTGAGAGAAGATTTTTAATCTTTCATGTACAGAATAAACAATTTTTGTTCCCCGGTTACATGGTTTCATGCACGGAAGGAGGTGCTATTTTCATAGCCACCTTTCTCACCCCGCACATGACAGTCCTACACTACCTTCCTTGACCTAAAACCCCTTTCGATGAGCCAACCCAATGTAATAATTAGTGAACTTTTCCAGAAGGATGTTTGGGGGATGGCTTCTCGTGGGTTAAAGGCTACCTGTCCACAGAAAATCGTCCTTTTTGTTTTTCCGGGGGGCATAGAAATGTAACTAAAGCTTTTAATTGGAACCCCCCGGGGGGGGTGCTCAGTCCCACACTGTTCAATTTCTAATTAAGCATTACTTATTTCTAGCCTAGTAGCCCCATATTTTGTGATAGTTTTGCTGAGTATAATGATTCACACCACCCGGGTTTCCAACACCAAACATTTTAATCAGTTCTAGCCTCGGTAGGACCGGGGTTGATAATCTTACTGATAAAACAAAGTATAATAGGGCTCCCCTCGACGAGAGGCACAGTTGGGCAGATCCAATTTCATGATGGGTTCTTTTAGAATTGTAAAAGATACGGTATTAGGCTTTGGGTTCCATACTTTGGGTGTTGTAACAAAACTTTGTCGCCAAAACAAAGAAAAGATGAGAGCCTTGAGTTGTGGCAGGGCTTACCCCCGGTATGGTGCTAATGTTAAATTGTGAAAATGATGTATTTGCTTATATTAGATCATTGGTTGATTTTGCTGCGCCATACTTGCTTTTGTCTGACGGAAGCTTGGAGGGCTGGAAAAACGCAGAACAAGCAATTGGGTTCTAGGATCCCTGTTTGCCAAAATTTTAAATATGCAAAAGACTGATATTTCCCAAACATCAGAGATGTGTTTTTTGAAAGAAAAATCCAATTGGGGTTAATAGTCAGGCAAGCCATTCAAACCCCCCCACGAAACCCCCCAAAAATTTTCAGCACGGTGAAAAAATCCTCCGAGGATCGAAAAGGGGCTGGAACCGACCTCGCATGAACGTACATGATCTTTTCAAATAAGGCAACGCGGCACTTCTCCGCTCCCTGGAAATTACCCCCTTCCAAATACCTTTCCTCCATTTCCCCCCCAAAATACTTTTTAAATCACAACCAAAACTTCGCCCTTTAGCCAAACATGAGGCCTTAAACTGTATTGATAACTTAGTCACACAGCACACACTCTCGAAATTTTTTCGTTTATGGTTCTGTTCACCAACATGGTGCAGTGGAGTGCTGGTTTCGTACAGGTGATGGCTCTCTTAAAGAAAATTTGGGCACGCATCAATTTAAATTGGGCTCTACCCTTCGACGAACTGTTTGCCATATCCTTGACTGAAAAACATTTGTATCAAAGATTGACAGTTTAAATTTTAACTGATTCTCTGTTTCCCCTAAAAGCTTCAATCTTAAACATAATTTTTGGCTGTTGTGTCAGAAGCCGAACGGTAGGGGGTTGTGGCGGGAGTCAGAGTGCACTGCTGTGGATTCCATCTCCCTTTGGGCTTAGATGCAGTTGAACTGTAAATTGGTTAAGTGTATGCTTTCAAAGAGGGAGTAGATTACTCTTGGCTTTCAGGGATTTTGTTTGGAACAAAAATACGAAAAGAACTTCAGTGAATTTTTTGGGCTTTAAGGTCAGGGGGGATTGACACCGTGAGTCCATCTATCATCATTTTTATGCAGGAGGAGCCCCAAAGTCTATGGTGCATCCCAAAAAAATAAGCAGTCTTGGATGTCACTACCGCCCCGGGTCCCGGGGGTTTTTAAGTATCTTTGGCGGTTAAATCCCACCACAGATTTAGACAAAGAAATGTAAACTTTGCAGAGGATTATTGTCACACCCTTTCTCATTATGTATGGAGTGTGATAAAATTTAAAGAATTTAGAAACAACTCATCAGAAGTGTTCAAAAAATGGCTAAATTTTTTATCCACAGTGGGTTTTTACAGACCCCTTTTGGAGAAATACCCTGACTTTGCTAGCTGAAAATTTAAAGATTACCACATATTTTGCATTTGTGTGTGGTGTGTGTGGTTTGTGTGTGGTTTGTGTGAGGGTGTGTGAGTGGTGTGGTGGGGTGTGTTTTGTGTGTTTTGGGTTTTGTGTGTGGGGATGAGGGGGTGTGTGTTTTAATGAGTGTGTGTGTATGAGTGTTTTGTTGGGGTTGATGTTGTGTGGTGTGTGTGTTTGAGGTTTGTGTGGGGTGTGTGTGTGTTTTTTTGTGTGTGTGTTTGAAGGGGGAGGTGGTGTTGTGGGAGAGAGAGAGACTCGGGCAATCAAAAAAATTTTGGCCCCAAATAACTTTTTTCCCCAGTTGTGACCGGGGGGGTGGAAGTGTGAATTGTCATTACTCTAAAAGGGGGTTCATGTTTGGGCAGCAGGAAAAAAATTAAACCCTTTTTTGTACCATTTTTTTAAATTAGGGTTTTACTTGGTAATTGTGGGGTTCATTCCCTTTTTTGTTACCTTTTTGGGTGGGAGTTCATTAAACCTTGGGACTAATTTCCCCGGCCATCAAAACCCCCCTTTGGAAGCCCCCGGTTCCTTTTTTTTGGAAATCCCCCAATTGGGTTTTTACTCTGTAACCCGGTAAATTCCTTTTTGTAACCCGGGGGTAAATTGATTATTTTTGGATTTGAATCCCCGGGGTTTTTTTTTAAACCTTTTTTTAAAATTTGGGTGATTTTTCTTCCCTTTTGAAAATTGTGGAATTCTTTAAACCTCTGAAAAAACTTGTCAGTTTCCCCAAAATTTGAGGGCCCAGTCCCTGGCCCAAATTTATGTCCCTCTGAAATTTTTTGGGATACCCCCCCCACAGGATTTGGGTTGTTTAAATTGGGGTGCAAAAATAACATTTTAAAACCCAAAACAAAAAGCCAATATGTGAAACAAAAAAAGGGGGGCACACAAAAGGGGGGAAAAAATTCCTTTTAGAAACACCCAAAATTACAGTTGGTTGCCCCACGGGGAAGTGTTCGGGGCCCCTTTTTCTCATAAAATTAAAAATTTGGCCCCTTTACCAAATCCCATCGCAAAAACTAAAAACCCCACCACTATTTGCAGATGAAAATACATAGTTTCTCTCACCCGACCCCCAGTCACGTTTAGCCAATACTGTAAATACCAAATTAAAAGAAAGTATTTCCCTTGGTGTTTATAAAAAAATTAAAAAAACTCCAAAAACATTGAGAAAACCTACTTCTTTCCCGGGTTTTGGGAACAGAGCTACGGGCCGCCCCTTTTAAACAAAATGTAAACGGATCACCTATCAAAAACTAAAACATGGGGAAAAAATCTTAGGAATCCACCTTGATAATACTCAAATTTCAAACCCCATATACAACAAATTTCCAAACAAATTCCAAGACCGTAGGCATACTATCGAAGATACGGTACTTTTTCCCACAGTCAGCCTCCTGGCCCTATATCACTACTTATTTTACCCCTATCTCACCTATGGAATTTGTGCATGGAGCTCAACCAACAATAAACCATCTCAGAACCATTAATTACCCAAACAAAAGGCTGAAAGTCAGAATAACAAATTCCCACTACAGGCAGCACACACCACCAGTATTCAAACTCAAAACCTACTCACCATACAAAAATCCATACTTAATTTTGTACCTACTACTACATAGAAACACAACTCTGACATAAACCCTCCCTCAAAACATCTCCTTGCCAACCTCAACAGAACACATGACCATAACACAATTCACAGATCACTCTTTGATGTTCCTCGAGTCCATCTCACACTATCAAAAAAACTCAATGCACATAAAAAGGCCTTAAAATCTGAAATTCATTACCTGTGAAATATAAAAGAAACACTGTCTGATTATAAATTTAAGTATCTTCTCAAAAAATCACTTACTCACCCACAACTAAATAAATACTGAAAAAATTTTTGTCTCAAAATATTGTATCTCGTAAATGTTTCTCATTATTGTATCTCATAAATGTCTAACCTGTGACCCAGTCAAACTTTATTTTTTAATTACATTACCTAACAGAATACTCCAATCTACTGAATGTTCAGCAACACAGTAAATGACCATATGACCTGTCTTTGTAAACTATACTCATTGTGCAAAAATGTTTTTCTTTTTTACAATAATGTTTTTACCACTGAATATATCATTGCTTAGTTAATCTTAAGTTAATTTTAAGCCTGCCCATAATGCTCTGCATACAAGGGGCTTTGGCATGCTACACTGTAATAACTGTATTCCTCTGTACTTCACTGTACCATGTTCAAATAAATAAATAAATAATAAATAAAGTGTACTTCACCAAGAGCCAGACTTATGTGGGCAAGATAGCCGAATGTGGTACTGTACACGGGAAGGAAGATCACACATATAGCAGGACATTGTTTTATTTTTGGGGAAGTGCTAAACCTTTATGAGTCATAGAGCACCTGGGATGTGGGAGGCAATCGAGTTTGATCCAAGGGAGTAGAAGACAAATCCTTTTCGAAGTCTATTTGGACATTTTTAAGTAACATGTATCTCTGTATGGTGAAGATTGTAGTGGTGAGTATGGTGAACATTGTAGTGGTGAGTATGGTGAACATTGTAGTGGTATGGTGAAGATTATAGTGGTGAGTATGGTGAAGATTGTTGTGGTGAGTATGGTGAAGATTGTAGTGGTATGGTGAAGATTGTAGTGGTGAGTATGGTGAAGATTGTAGTGGTGAGTATGGTGAAGATTGTAGTGGTATGGGGAAGATTGTAGTGGTGGTAGGTGTGAAGATTGTTGTGGTGAGTATGTGAGATTGTAGTGGTAGGTTTAAGATTGTAGTGGTGAGTATGGTGAAGATTGTAGTGGTGAGTATGGTGAAGATTGTAGTGGTATGGTGAAGATTGTTGTGGTGAGTATGGTGAAGATTGTAGTGGTATGGTGAAGATTGTAGTGGTGAGTATGGTGAAGATTGTTGTGGTGAGTATGGTGAAGTTGTAGTGGTATGGTGAAGATTGTTTGGTATGGTGAAGATTGTAGTGGTGGTTTTGGTGAAGATTGTTGTGGTGAGTTGGTGGGAAAATTGTAGTGGTATGGTGAAGATTGTTGTGGTGAGTATGGTGAACATTGTAGTGGTGAGTATGGTGAACATTGTTGTGGTATGGTGAAGATTGTTGTGGTGAGTATGGTGAAGATTGTTGTGGGTATGGTGAAGATTGTAGTGGGTGAGTATGGTGAAGATTGTTGTGGTTGAGTATGGTGAGAGATTTTTAGTGGTATGGTGAAAATGTTTGTGGTGGGTATGGTGAAGTTTGTAGTGGTTATGGGGGAAGATTGTAGGTGTGGTATGGTGACATTTTAGTTGGTATGGTGAAGATTGTAGTGGTGATATTGGGTGAAGATTTTTGTGGTGAGTATGGTTTAAGATTGTAGTGGTATGGTGGGAAAATTGTTGTGGTGAGTATGGTGAAGATTGTAGTGGTATGGTGAAGATTGTAGTGGTGAGTATGGTGAAGATTGTAGTGGTATTGGTGAAGATTGTAGTGGTGAGTATGGTGAACATTTGTAGTGGTGAGTATGGGTGAAGATTGTATGTGTATGGTGAAGATTGTTGGTGGTATGGTGATGTAGTGGTAATGGTGAAGTTGTTTGGGGGTTTAGTATGGTGAAACATTGTAGTGGTGGTATGGTGAAGATTTTTTAGTGGTATAGTGAAGATTGTAGTGGTGAGTATTGTGGAAGATAGTAGCAGGGAGTATGGTGGAGATTGTAGTGGTATGGTGAAGATTGTTTGTGGTGAGTATTTTTGGAAAATTGTAGTGGTATGGTGAAGATTGTTGTGGTGAGTATTGTGGAGATTGTAGCAGGGGAGATATGGTGGAGATTGTAGTGGTATGGTGAAGATTGTAGTGGTGAGTATTGTGGAGATTTTAGTGGTATGGTGATTGTTGTGGTGAGTATTGTGGGGATTGTAGTTGCGAGTATGGTGAAGATTGTAGTGGTTATGGTGAAGATTCGGTGATATTGTGGAGATTGTAGCAGGGAGTATGTGGATATTGTAGTGGTTTTGGTGAAGATTGTAGTGGTGAGTATGGGGAAGATTTAGTCGAGATTG